>ML820536.1:63150-75300 GCA_009831015.1 Picea engelmannii | reverse complement strand
TCGATACAATCATTACAAAGCATATCTGAATCCTATCCTAAATCGGATCTTCTTTCTAAATCAGCATAGGATGTCCTATTCTCACGCAACCGAATGCTAATACAGGAGCTGAACGAGGTATTGTTGTTACAGCTGGTGTAACAGCTCCTTCTCATCGCTGCTGATGCTGTTTCAGCATCGCAATTCACGGGCTGTTTCAGCCACGTGAATTGCGCTCTTGACTGTGTCGGCCTTGACTGCTAACTGTAACGGCTTGTGTTTCAGCATCGTTGGTTCTGGCGGTCTCCTCTGTGTTTCAACATCTGCAATTCTGAACTGTGTAGCAGCTCCGTGTTTCGGCATATGCGACCTCAGACTGTGTAGCAGCTCCGTGTTTCGACATATGCGACTTCAGACTGTGTAGCAGCTCCATGTTTCTGCATCAGTTCAGCAACAACGATCTTGGACAGTTCTGTGTTTCAGCACAGGCCTCAAATGCTAATCTGCAGTTATGGACACTTATGCACTTCTAATCAATAGTTAAGTACGAGAGTGATGTAAAATATCATGCAAAACCGATTAAACGTATAGTAATGAGAAAGGACATTGTATACCTTGGAATGATCAGATGAAATGATAATATAAGTCTAAATACAGGTGATCAAGGGTATAATAATGGCAAAAAGTATGGGCAAAAAAGGTACATTGTGTGGTCCTAACAGTCCTCAAAGCATAAATATTGAAGGCTTCCCCTTAACTTTTGTTCTGGCTCGCACTGCCTTCTCAATATATTTTGTGCTTGTAGTTGTGATACTCGACGAAACGAGATGATATATCCTTTGAATTCCTAAACTGATGCGTTTCATCTTTTGGGGAGTGACCCATCCAAAATCTACCTTCATTGGAACTGCTTGATTATCAATTGTTCTGACGGGGCTTCTCATTTCAGACTTCCATACAAGTTGTTTATGTTGTCTTTGTTCCTTTACAATGTTGTAGTTTAGTTGTTGATAAAAAGAACATTGTTTAGATTCCTCTTGAATTTGTTGTTGGTCGTAACGACTCTTGTGATTCGGATGACGATAAAGCACCCAAATCTCTTTTGAATCTTGTTTGTTGGATCTCTCTTCAACTCTTGTTTATCTAAAAGTAGAATTTTGGATATCTGATCAAGATTTTTGATGTAGATACTGAATTTGACTTCATTGAGATGTCATGTAATGTTATTTTTTTCTTCTTGTAAGAAAACATTAATTTTTTTTTCTCAAGGTTTAATATTAAGCTATCCAACATCTCTAACCAAGTCGAGCTGAGGATTATATCAACCTCTTTTTCATATATAGTTGTAACCTCGAAATTCGATACGATTTTATAATCTTCGAGTGTCAATGATAAATCCTTGATGTCATATTTATTGCGAAAAAAAAATCCTTTTATTTCGATTACATTTGTCTTTGGAATTATTAATTGATTCACCAAATCCATACTTATGTGATTTTTCTAGAATTAGTCACATAGAGTTACATGTGAAAATTGACACGGTATTAGAGCTTGGGATTTTAAGATAAATGGATCATCTTGAGACACAATATTGGATATAACATTGGAAGAGTGTTTTACGTGTTCTTGTTCTTCTTCTGAGAAGGTAAAGATGGTGAATACATTGAAGCTTGAGGATAGGTTGGAAGGGGCAACAAAATTCCGAGCTTGGAAGGCAAGGGTTCTCCTTATGTTGGAAGAGAATGACCTCAAGGAGTATGTTGAGGATGTGGTTCCTAGCCAAAATGATCCATTATATTTTTCATTTCAAAAGAAGAGGGAAGTGAAGGAAAAGCGGGTATTGCTAAAGTCTGTGAAGGACCACTTGATTCCTCACATTGTCGAGAAAGAAATTGATAAGGATATGTATGATTCTTTGTTGGGTCTTTACCAAAACAAGAATATTGGTCGGATGCTACACTTGAAGCATCAACTTTAGATTTTCAGGATGACCAATGAAGACACAATTGTCAGTTATCTTATGAATATTACTTAGATCCAAGATCAACTCACAACTATTAGTGAGACATTGCAAGACGTTGAGTTGGTGAATGTAGCATTGAGAGGTATTCCTAGATCATGGGAACTATTTGTGTAAGGGATTTTTTCACTAGACGAGTTGGACATATTGTATCTAGGAGGAGACATAGTTTGTATCCAAAGATGATATGCATGTAGAGGTAAAGAGTAGCAATGATGAGAACCAATCCCTTGCATCAAGCACTAGGAAGCAAAAAAGGAGTTCTATAGATAGAAGAGGTCTGTCAGGGAGAAGGGCTTCTCCTAAGAGGGAAGCATCTCCAGAGCCAAGATGGAAGAAGGATCTTATTAAGATAAGATGTTTTGAGTGTCATGATTTTTGGAACTATGCTTCACAATGTCCACACTGGAGGGGAAGAAGAAGAAGGTAACAAGCATCAATAGTAGAAGTCGATGAGGTTGCAAACATGTTCTAGAGGGAGATCTTGTTGGTATCCACCCTTTCAGGTACTATTGGCCCTTGACCAAGTTTGGAAGAATACTTGGTCATATTTGACCGTTTTTGGGACTGCGACAACTTACCAAAGATGAAGCGCAACACGAAGTGGAAATTAGGGAAGTAAGACCTATTTTTGGGTCCCTTTTAGGGTTTTGGGTTGATGTAAAGGGAAAGGGATGTCGGCCCATGGGTTTACCCACACTTAGGCCCATTTTGTAATCTATAAATAGATACTTAGGCAATGTAAGTAGAGGATAGTAGTACATCTATGTGATGTATAGCTAAAGGCTTAGTGCTAGTAGCTGGATCTGTGTGATTGGATGTATATTGAAAATGCTCTGTGCATGATTGTAAGGAGATTGAAAAGCTAAGTGCAAGTTGTTGTAGTTTTGTGATGAAGTGCAAGGAAGAAGGATCTAGCGAGCTGAGCAGATCTTCTATCCTGTGTGAAGTAAGGGTCACTGAAGCTCTGTGCTGTAACCGCTTGACCGAGATAATATAAAGAAGAAGAATTTTTGGACGCAGCCCTAGGGTGGGGGTGAACCACAGTAACTTTGTGTATTGTGCTCTGTGCTTCAACCTAATGTGTTTATATCCTTCTTGGCTAAGTGCTTGCTGTGATTAAATAGATCTAGTTATGCTCTGTGCTTATGATATATGAATGAATGTTAGATTTGATATATAAGATGCTTAGTGCTTGATCTGTTGAATATAATCTATATTTCTATGGTTAAGTACTGAATCATCTTTAGTCTAATTATTCACTGTGATTCTCTGTGCTATCTGCAAAGTACCATAAGGGTTAAATATTGATGAATGATCTATGCTAAGTTCCCTGTAAAAGATATAATCACAGATCGGTGTCCCAGCTAAGGTTGCAGATATATGAGTCCTGCAACCACCCCTGCCTCTACCTCGGGTGAGACTTCATCTGCTTCGCAAGTGTTACTGAAAGGGCTGGTAGTTAGGGTTTTGTTGGTGCGCTCTTGAGTGTTGAACCCTGGGTCTGCCCCTGTGCCAACAAATGGTTCTGTTGCCGAGACCTAGAACTTTGATTGCTGGGAACTAAAAAAGAAAAAGCTTTGTGCGAAATATGCTCTGTGTGTAGATCTGTTGCCCTAGTGCACAGTATTATACTTGACCTACAAAGCTTTGTGCCAAGAAATAAAGGTCAGATCTGAAGGAAAGAGGTCAAATATGCAAAAAAAGAGGTTGATACTGAAGAAAAGAAGTGAGATATGAACACTTTATGCTCTAAGAAAGGTAAAAGTAGAAATTTTTGCAGAAAAGAGGTAAGATCCATAAGGTCCAACCTCTAGTAAAGGTAAGAATAGTTCAAGTTTTAGATTTGAAAGCTTTGTGCTCTATATAGGTAAGATAAGTGGAAATTTTTTGTTTTTGAAGCATGAATTTAGGTATGCTTGATAAATTTTGTCCTAGCCTGAAAACTAGAGCATTGTTAGATAAAAGAAAGTTTGATATGAATAGGTCTGATAGGAATAGTGAAAGATATGTTATACCTATGCATAGAAAGAATTTTTGGACTAGCCAATGGATGAAGGATCCTAGAAAGAAATTTTTGCAGGCTAGCCATCATGATCCTAGTGCTCAGTACAAGAAGAGTTGGGGATCATGGACGAGAAAGAGAGGATTAACTCTTTGTTACAATTGTAGAAGACCAGGGCATCTTGCTAAGGAATGCCCTGGGAGAAACCCTAGTTGCCTCTGTTGTAAAGCTATGGAACATGAAGTATTGGATTTCCCTAGAATGATTGCTAGACTTGAAAAACTGAATATGGAACAAGCAAACTATGAAGGAGATCAAGAGACTAAAATTATGGAAGAACCCCAGAAAGAATCATAGATCATGTTACTAAAAATAAAAGAAACCCTAGATGATCATAAGGATGTCAGTTTGTGAGAGATCTTCAAAGAAAAGGAGAAAATCAAAGTAAGAATAGGATACTTTGACATTGACTGTGCTCTGGATGAGGGAACATCGATGAAAATTATGATAGAAAGCACTTGGGAAACCCTAGGAAGGCCTGCTCTGGTCCCTTCACTAGGAACCATCAGATTATTTAAAGGCAAAATGGTAACCCTATGTGGCAGAATTACCCAGATAGCTATGAGTACCCATGGAACTTCGATAGAGGAAGAGTTTGAAGTCATTAGATTTATTGAGGACCGTGCCCCACTTCTAGCTTTGTTAGGAAATATCTGGATTGAAAAAGACCAGATCCGGAGGAAAGAAGAAAAGGAATCCCTAGAAGAGAAGAAGCAAGAACTCATGGGATTTTTGACTAGAAGGATCACCTACTTGATGGAGGAACAAGAGAACAGATCTCAATTGTTAAACACCAGGGACCTATATGTCGAAGCTATAAGAGAGTTAGAGGAACCACAGAAGACCGAAATACCTAATCCATATGATGAAGGAGTATTACCCTTGGATCTGAAGAAAGAACCTAACCAACGTGAAGTGACTATGTCGAGAGAAGATAAGACTCAAAATGGAAAAAGGATGACCGAGACTAAGCTCACTGGGAAAAAGGCTAGGAAGCTAAGTAAGAAGAGGGCCAAAATCGAAAAGTTACAAAACACTCCAGAGGAAACTTCACAGAAGGAAAAATCACAAGAATTGAGATTCGTCGAGATATCAAAACAATGACATTTGGCACTTCACCATGGCACAACAATATAGCCGTTGGACCGATATACCCATTCGAATTCTGCCCCGAACGGGTCGAAAATAAATTATGGGTTCCCACTAGACCATTGGATAGCACCAGAATGGATAGAACAAAGTTAATGAAGGCCCCATATCTGTTGCAAGCAGACCATTGCTAAGTTTTCCTACTTAGTTCGTCATGCCACGCACTGAGAATACTTTTTTCTAAGTGAGAATTTGAGCCCAAAACTTGATATTACTTCACCGTTTGATCATTGCCTTGTTCCCATACTGTTCATCGTAGTCTTTGAATTCATTTTCATACCTGAGCTAGTGGACCCAAGCTTGTATGTCGGATGAGCTCAACGATGTTGAGAAAGTAGTTGAAGAATTTTTAATTGACCTAATGGATGAGAGAGTCATGTCAGAGAGAAGGATGTTTGTAGGTGTGCAAGCATCATCGACAGGAGGAGTCCAAGTTTCTCCCTCCACTGCTCGTGGAGTAGGACCTTCCAGAACTACGACCGAGACAAGAACAAAGCACAAAGACGATATTGCAAATGCCAAGCTAATCTCACGCATTCTACCGGTTTACATACCACCTTTGAGAAGCAATATTAACCGTGATAGTGTACCCAGAGACTTTGAGTACACCTTGATCACCGCGTATCTTTTGAAAGGGGTGTGCGCAGTATGTACTGACCAGGATAAGCTCGCAACACTGAAATTTAATGATTTTAACCTTGGAGATCGCAAAACCTACAACATGTTAGCTCCGCATAAATACTTAACCAAGACCAAAGACAAAAATCCTAAGATCGTCCCACAATCTCGGACCCAAAACCTCGCATAGTCCACACTGCTCAATGTAATGAATATCCCTCAGTTTGGTAGACACCAGGAAGTCAACGCATGCGTCAGGTTGCTGCTATCTTGCTACCAAGATGGATACTTATGGTTGGACTTCCGCATCACTATGGATCCGAATCTGATCAATTGGATCACAAGACTTAGCATCCAAGGCCCTGACCCACAAGAATTTTACCCAGGCAAGACCTCAGATCGAGCACTAGCACAACGGATAAAAGAAACTTATGGCGATGTAGATAAGGGTACGCGAGGCTACAAGTTAGCCTCTATCCAGAGTGGCGTACTGCACCTTGCATGTCAGATAATCACGAGCAAGTTAGTTCATAAGAACTGACCAACACAGGTGACTGGATTTGTAGTTGACCTCACAGGGAAGTGCGTCAAGGGACTACAAATGAATTGGGCATAGTATCTTGTAAACCAGTTAGAGTTGGATTGCAGAGGAGTGAAAGACCAAGGGTATGAGTTCCACTTTAGTTGGTTGCTCATACTCATTGCTTTAATCACTTGGGAATTGCCAGAGGGAGCCACTTTTTTGGAGATCGAACCTTTCAAACCACTAGCTATGAAGTTCTGTACACTGTGGTACTCCAACGACATGAACAAGCAGTGGCAGTCCAATGCTGTCTTCCACACCTACTTCAACCAATTGAATAATGCAATTCAGTCTACATTGTGAATCACCCCAAACGTACTTCATAGGTTTAGAACTTTAATGAAATTTAGCGCAGACTGCCACTTCACCTATATTACAGTGCGTGGTGATGAGCATAAACAACAACTCCAATCCTACTACAAGTTGACAGAAGATGACTTGGAGGAGATTACCAAGGAATGGTCGGCGGACCTCCTTGTTGTAGTGTACCCCAAAGACATGTCCGATGAGGAAATCCCTGAAGCTATGCTAGATACACCTGGGCTAAGCAGGACTAAGAAGGATGACGAAGTTGAAGATGTCCCTAGCACGTCCACAAAGACTATTTCGATCTCACCTGCACAGGGAGGTGATGGTGACGAGCTAGGTGGTACAAAAGTTGAACAAAACAAAGGCGAGGTTACTCCACCTAGAGAGGAGGAGGATCCCTCCATGAAAAGAAAGATGACACCACCAAAACCCTCCTCCCGAAAGAAATCTAAGGCCACCCGGACCACACTTAAAACTACCCTTACCCCAGATGACTTCGACTTCTTAATTGTTGCACTAAATGATGTTTCACTAGAGCTCGCAGAAAAGAAAGAAGCAAAGAAGGAGAAGCTATTCAACCGAATCAAGGGTGAACTCAAAGAAGTACAGCAGGCACTCCAGTCCAGGAAAGCAGTTTCTACAATGCCCTTGATAAGTGGAACATTAGGAATAGGTGACGAGCCCACTCAATTACACCAGATCATTGATCAAGTCAAAGATATCCTTCGACGAGCTCAAGAAGACACAACACAAGTCACCTAGGCTTTGATGCAAGCACATAAATCACTTCTAGAACAACAAAATGAGGCAGAATGGGAAAAGCTTTCCCTGGAAGTGAAGTGGGATGAGGAAAAGGCATAGTTTCTAGAAGAGCAACTTGAAGTACATGAAAGGGTTCACAAAGCACTACACTCTGTGACGGTCATAGAAGTGAAGATGAAAGACCGTCTCCCACAGCACGTGAACCAACTAGAAGAAGTAATCCAACAACTCCAACAATGCATCATAGATATGGATCTCCGCACCATGCCCGAGACCCCCCAAGAAATAAGAGATCTAAGAGAGGCCACTACTTGAAGTGCAGTTGGTCGATTAAAAACCTTTTCCTTGGAATGAAAGAAGCTGAGCGCTAGAAGCGCCCAGACTTATGAAACCCTCACAGAGAATCCAGAATAACAGACATTGGAGGCACAACTCCAAGAAGAAAAGAAGCATTTAGACACAGTACAAGCGAAAATAAAGACTTTGACCCCAGTCGAAAGAATGAAGAGGTTCGTAGAACAACGCACAACCCAAAAATAGGTACATACGCTGCAAAGTAAAGTGATGGAAGTCTCCCAATGACTTTAGCCAATCCAAGAAAAGGCATGCCGATTGTTCACTGAACTTGAAAGCCAGGGAGCTGAACTCGAACAGGTTGTCATCACTGTAGAACAACGCCTAGAGGGACCTCTCAATGACACAATGATCCAGGAATTTATTGAGCAAAAGGCTGTCGCACTGTAGAAGGTCGAAGTAGCTCTAGCCAATCTCGAGGCATTTGAGGCGGAATTGATCAGACCTGAGTGACCTAGGATGAGTCAAAAGTGAGTGTTTGGGGCCTGTTGGCCCTTGACCAAGTTTGGAAGAATACTTGGTCATATTTGACCGTTTTGGGGACTGCGACAGCTTGCCAAATCTGGAGCGCAACACGAAGCGGAAATTAGGGAAGCAAGACCTATTTTTGGGTCCCTTTTATGGTTTTGTGTTGATGTAAAGGGAAAGGGATGTCGGCCCGTGGGTTTACCCATGCTTAGGCCCATTTTGTAATCTATAAATAGATACTTAGGCAATGTACGTAGAGGATAGTAGTACATCTATGTGATGTATAGCTAAAGGCTTAGTGCTAGTAGTTGGATCTGTGTGATTGGATGTATATTGAAAGTGCTCTGTGCATGATTGTAAGGAGATTGAAAAGCTAAGTGCAAGTTGTTGTAGTTTTGTGTTGAAGTGCAAGGAAAAAGGATCTAGTGAGCTGCGCAGATCTTCTATCCTGTGTGAAGTAAGGGTCACCGAAGCTCTGTGTTGTAACCATTTGACCTAGATAATATAAAGAAGAAGACTTTGTGGATGTAGCCCCAGGGTGGGGGTGAACCATGGTAACTTTGTGTATTTTTATCTGTGCTTCGACCTAATGTGTTTATCTCCTTCTTGGATAAGTGCTTGCTGTGATTAAATAGATCTAGTTATGCTCTGTGCTTATGATATATGAATGAATGTTAGATCTGATATATAAGACGCTTAGTGCTTGATCTGCTGAATCTAATCTATATTTCTGTGGCTAAGTACTGAATCATCTTTAGTCTAAGTATTCACTGTGATGCTTTGTGCTATCTATGAAGTACCATTAGGGTTAAATATTGATGAATGATCTATGCTAAGTGCCATGTTAAAGATATAATCACAGATCGATGTCCCATCTAAGGTTTCAGACATCTGAGTCCTACAACCACCCCTGCTTCTACCTTGGGTGAGACTTCATATGCTTCACAGGTGTTGCTGAAAGGGCCAATAGTTAGGGTTTTGTTAGTGCGCTCTTGAGCGTTGAACCCTGGGTACACCCCTATGCTAACAGGTACTCTCTCCAATAGGGATATATGGTTGGTGGATAACAAAGCATATTTCCATATGACAGGTGCTAGAGAGTTGTTTGACATTCTCACAAAGACTAGATCAGACTTATGTGTAGAGCTTGGTATGGGAGCCAAGCATTTAGTATGAGGATTTGGTACAACATCATTTCGATTGGAGTCAAGAGAGATATTGAGGGTTTCGAATGTGTTGTGGGTACCATAAACTAGAAGGAGTTCCCTCTCAATACCAAATATTTAGAGGAAGGGATATCATGTATTGTTTTGAGATGGACAAGTATTTATTGTGCATGGGTGTTACACATTATTTTGGTCACCCCAGTGATCCACTAACAACATGTGTTCATGTTCCCTGAAAAGATAAAAGAGTCTTTCTCCATGAAGAGAGTGATTTTCTTTCCTTTCTCAAAAACCTTATTAAAGAAGGTCGTCACACCCTACAATATGCATGGGGTGCGACGATGCATGATCATCGCATCCTTCTCTAGAGATAGACTACGGCATATCCACAGGATGCCATATACCTAGGGTGCGATGATGCTAAAAGCTAAGGAAAATTCAAACTTCACGAATTTTCTAGAAGGGGATCTTCTAGAAGGTGAGGTGGCCTCCGAACGGTTTGGATCTTACTCGCTTTTCTAATTTGGTGGGATCATCCTAATCTCCTCATCCATCTCTCATTCACACTATATAAGGATGGATGTCTCATGGAAAGGGATAAAGGTTGAATAGGCTAAGATTTGTATGGAGAGTTCTACTTTAGATTATTCTTGAGAGCTTTGCTTTAGTTCTACAAGCTACATGGTGGATCTTCTTCATTCAAAGGCTTTGGAGAAAAGGTGTGTTTGTTAGAGCAAAGGGCCATTGAAAGGGGACCTTGCAACATCAAGGCTTTGGTTGTATTCTCCACTTTCTATTTAATATGATACAACGATATGTTTCTTTCCCATAAAAATAGTCTTGTTTTATCATATGATTCCTTGATCACATACATAGGTTCTTGTTGAGTATATTGTGTTGCTTTCACTTTTGTTGGCTTGTGTTCCCTTGCAGGTTCAATATCACAGGAGCATTGGAACGGAGCTAGGATGGAAATGGCAAGAGGAAATGACATTTAAAAGGTATGTTGTATATTTCTTGTTATCTAGTAAGCTCAATAATTAGAGATGAGGGAAAGTCTTATATTCTATTCTGTTTTGTGGAACTAGGGAGATCTGTTTTTGTCCGCACTTACCGATTAGTCCAATAACACTAGGTGATCTAGATTTAGATAAAAAATGGTTCTTTGAGTTAGGGAGGGAAACCTATATAGGATGAGGGGATAGCCTATGAGTGCTTTGACCAACAAGAGTAGAGAGACAAATGAGGAGGATCAGGTAGCTCCATGAGTGGTGAGGTAGGTGGCCCTGCCAATAGTACCAACTCAGAGGGAGCTAGTGCTCAGAGGGAGTTATCCCTTAGGATCTAGGAGGGAGGAGAAACCTTCCAAGACTATGTAGAGGAAATGTACAGAGAGCATATGGCCCCAGGGGATGTGCAGACTCAAAGGGATTCAAGTTTAAAGAGAAACATGCGATCTCAGAGTGAACCTAATCTCAGGGAGAGTCAGTTGGCTCATAGGGAGAGATGGTCATGCAGAGGTAGTTCCCCCTCAGGTTCTGTTGGGAGAGAGACATCTTCCAGGACTAATAGGAGATTCAAAGGCAGGAGGCTTCTAGGGCATGTGAGAATGCCATGGATGATACACTTGTTTCAACAAGATTTTCTACAATGACAGAGGAGGAAGGCAGTTAGGAGGACTTGGGAACATGATTTGATTTAGTGACTAAGGATCTGACCAGTTAGACAGATTTTTCCTCAGGGACCAAGGATGTGTCTAGTCAGACAGTCTAGATAGCAAGATGTGTTCCAGTGAATAAGGATGCAACCGATCATAAATTATTTTCCTCAGTGACCAAGGATGTGGCTAGTCAGACAGTCTGGATTGTAGGTTGTGCTCTAGTTACCATGAATGCAACCAATTATATAGATTGGACAACAAGATCAACTAGTCAATATGAGTGGAGTGAAACTATGGTAACATATCTTATGTTGAAAGAGTTTGATAACCCCTTTGACACAATGAAAGAGGGAGTAGCCAATTTGGACTATTGGAGTAAAGATGAGGTGGTAGATCCATAGCTATATCTACTATGTGCGACAATGGTGCATCCATATGTTGGAGGATGCGATACCTCCCTTGCTAAGAAGGAGTGTTGATTTTTGCATCTTTGGGAGGTATTCCCACTATAGGCCAAGGTGCTTGGCATGTGGGAATTTTTGTTGGCACTAGATTTGACTTTTGTTTCGATGAAAATGACCTAGAAATGAGGCTAGGGCCTCAAGGGAAAGTTGATGGGATTTGTGGGTTTGTGTTGGGGTTGCACACCCACAAAGATGATTCAAATATTTTAATTAATTATTGAGTTCAGGAAGGGTGCCTAAAATAACTCATTGGTGTTGGATTACTGAGAGGGGGGGGGGTGAATCAATAATAGAGCAATTTAGTCCCTTTTAACCATATAATCCAAGTGCTATATCAATGAAGCATTATTATCCAATAACTACAGAGTAAATAAGAAATGAACAAATCAATAATCATACACATACATAGTACATTAGTGTTTTACGTGGAAACCCAAATCGGGAGAAAACCACATAATGCTTTTTCTTATATGTCTTGAAGAATTACATTCATTGGAAGCACCAACTTCCTTTGTTTTCTAGCTGCAACTGGAAGGAGGCTCCAACCCCCTAG
>ML820536.1:25611-53513 GCA_009831015.1 Picea engelmannii | reverse complement strand
ATAAGGGGACCACTTTGGAGTTCATCCATATTTACTTCTTATCAACCATGAAAAAACAATAATGAGTCATATTTACATCAAACACTATTGGGTCCATTACCCAAACCTTTTTTCTATGGGTCTTTCTTCAAGGGTTGACATCAATGACAACCAACCTTAATCAACAATTGGACTCCTATATAAAGGAGAGATGTCATTGTGACATTAGATCATCATGGTGGAAGAATGGAGTTGGAATAAGTGATTCTTCACTTGTGTCAAGGAGGATTGGTGATCTCAGCTAGGAAAGTTTGCAAGGTGGAAAATCTAGCTTAGGAGAAAGAAGGTGGCGGAGAGTGAACTGTACAAAGGTGACAATACCAGTTTTTTGTACACATACACAATTTGTAGATGGGTGAAGCATGTATATATGTGGATTGCAGAAGGAAAAATCACGTATAGGGTATACGCAGTTTGCAGGAGAGAAAACCGTGTATGTCCACGGGATCCCAGTTGGTGAATCACATATCTGGTTTTCTGGGTAGGTACAGATCCGTACTAGGTAATAGGTGATGTCAGCATGCTGTACAAGTGATCTACAAAAAATTCTTGGGGAGAGGAGATTTCTAGATATTGTTGAGGTTTGGTTTTCTTGTTTATATATTGGAGGAAAAGGTTGTCCTAAGATTTGGTGATTTTGAGAGGACTAGTTCTGTCCTTAGTTTTGGTGACTTTGAGACGATTGGTTTTGGTCCTCAGATTTGGAGAATTGGATAAAGTTATAGAACAAAAATATTGTGTCTCTTGTGTATTGATGATTCATTTATGATCTTATTGTTTTTGCTGTATATGTTTTCCAGTCAATAATTTTAGTGTAAAGTTGTTAAGTGATAGTTAGATCACTAGGAAGCAATTTTCAGATCTAAAATTAGTCACCTAGAGTTGCATGTGAAAATTGACAACAATAACATCCAAAATTCTACTCTTTAAATTTAATTGATGCATACTAATGGTTGTAGAATGCATGAGATGTACCCTTCTGTTGAGTGCATCAATAACTTTATTCTCCTTTCCCTTGATATGTTTGATGTCAAAATCATACTCACTTAAAAATTCCAACCATCTTTTCTATCTAGCATTCAAAGTTGGTTGTTCAAAAAGGTACTTCAAACCACTATGGTCTGTCCTTAATTCAAATTTCTTCCCCATTAAACAATGTCCCCATATCTTCAAGGCATGATCTATGGAAGAAAACTCCAAATCATGCATGGCATAGTTCCTCTCATCTTCCTTAAGATTCTTGGACTCATAACTAATGACATGTCCATTTTGAGTGAGGACTCCACCTAGTCCTTCTTTCCATGCATTTGTACAAACCACAAAATTCCCATTTGGGTCAACAATATTTAAAATAGGTGCACTAGTAAGTAATTCTTTTAACAAGTTATAATTCTCTTCACACTCTTTTGTCCATACAAACTAAGTTCCCCTCTTTTGCAAAGAAGTGACGGGATGCGAAATCCTAGATAATCCTTCTATAAACCTTCTATAGTATCCTACTAATCCCATAAAAGATATGATTTCTGAAACATTCTTTGGTGTTGGCCACCCTCCAATGGATTCAATCTTCTCTAGATCCACTGTTATGCCTTCTTGTGAAATAATGTGCCCCAAATAATGGATTTTCCCTTGGTAAAAAGAACACTTTCTTAGTTTGGCATACAAATAATGTTCCCTCAGTACTTGCAACACCAACCTCAAATGATGTTCATTCTCTTCCTCAGACTTAGAATAGATAAGTATGTCATCCAAGAATACAATGACAAACTTATCTAGATATTTTTTGAATATGCCATTCATTAAGCACATAAAGAAAACTGGAGCATTGGTCACTCCAAATGGCACCACTAGAAATTCATAATGTCTATACCTGGTTCTAAAGGATTCCTTACCGATGTCTTCTTCCTTGATTCTTAATTGATTGTATCCTAATCTCAAGTCTATCTTTGAAAATATCTTGGATCCTCTTAGTTTATCAAAGAGTTCATCAATTCTAGGTAGAGGGTATTTATTCTTCACTGTGGCTTTATTTAGCTGTCTAAATTCAATACATAACCTCAATATTCCATCCTTATTTTTCACAAAGAGTATCAATGCTCCCAAGGTGATACACTTGGGCATTTTCACCCTTTCTTCAACAATTCTTCTAGTTGCATTTGCAATTCTTTTAATTCTGGTTTACTCATTCAATAAGGAGTTTTTGATAGTTGGGAAGCTCCTAGTACTAAGTCAATAGAGAAATATATCTCTCTCCTTGGTGGAAGTCCAGGTATTTCTTGGAATACATCTTCAAACTCTTGCAATACTAAAAAATATTCAAGGCTTGGTCCTTTTGTCTTTTATGGTTCTCCTACATGAGATGCGTATAATTGACAACCTTTCCTAAAACAACTCTTCAGTTGGAAGGCTGAAATCTCCCTTATAGAAATGGGTCTCAAAATTCCTTTCACAGTTCTCTAGTTTCCTTTTTAATCAAGGAATGTCAATGCCTTGTCATGAAAATCTAAGACAACATGATTCTTGTCCAACCAATACATTCCTATTAGGATATCATAATATCCTAATGGTATGCGATTCATATCAGCAACTGCACTTACTCAATTTAGATTTAGTAGAAAACCTATGACTATCTCATTGATCCTTCTCTTGGTTCCAATGGCTAGTTGAACCCAACTTCATTTCTCAAGCTTACTTTTCTCCAAATAAAGTCTATCTACTACTTTAGGATCAATGTAACAATGACTTGCTCCCGACTCAATTAAAATAGAAATAGGATGATTAATTATATTACCTTCCACTTTGAACATATGGGATTGGTGTTTTGCTTGTTGGTCTTCCAAGGCTTCATATAGTCTTGGAATACTTCTACTCATGTCTTCTACTATGCACGATCTTAATTTTATCTCCTCTATTAGGGAAATCATTGTTGGAGATACTTCACACACACCTAGGATTTATTTTTCCTAAGGTTTTCCCTATGTTTATTAGTCATTATTTAGTCTCCTATATTTTAGGAAGAATATTCCTCTAGGAGAATATTCTCTTCAGTTTACACTTCAGTTTGATCAGTTGAGTGGAGTCTAGATGCCACATTGGGATTATCACCATGCAACATTGGTATCATCACCAACTAATGCACATTGTCCTTGGGATAATCACCAAACTAGTGCATTACTCATGATTCCATGATCTCCTCATCACTTCACTCTGTTTTAGTCAGTTAACTGAAGACCGAGAGACTAGTTAACTCAGACTAGGTGGTAGTTCACTCTCGTAACTTCCTAAGAGACTAGACTAGGTGGCAATTTACTCCTGTAACTATTGGTGTGTGTCCATATCACTCTAGACCACCACTATGGCACATTGGCTTCTCCTCCAGTTCACATTAGTTGAGTTATACATAGTATATCATGTGTAAATTATCATTCATTCATTTGGTTAATGAGAATTCTTCCAATATTGTTTCTCTTTTGCTTCTCTTTTCTCATATTTTCTCTGCAACTGTGTATGTCAATTCCTAGATAGATCTATTCTGTGCAGGTTCAACAAATTTACATGGTATTAGAGCCGATGTAATGCTAGGGAAAGGACACACCAAATTATTTTTCCAGGTACTGAAGATTGAAGACGGTGAAAAAATGAAATTTCCAAAATAATTCATTCTTACACCGTACAATTTATTTGCATGGAAGGAGAAGATGATGATGCATCTTTGAGGCAAAGGATTATATTGGTTAACCATGAACACAAAGACAAAACCAACATCATCCATATAAAAATCCAAGTATCTAAATCGAATGGATGAAGCAATTGGAACAATTTTCAGTCTCATTTCTCTTGAAATCCTCTTTCACATATCCTCTTATAAAACCCACAATGAAGCCTGGACCACCATGGAAGGGATTTTTGGAAAATAGGATGAGATGAGGGGACACATGCTCGAGATGGAATTTCTCACTTTGGATCCAAAAATCTTCGACAATCCCCAAGATTTATTTACCAAATATAAGGATTTGTTGTCACAACTCAAGGCTTGCGGGGTCGATAAATCTAAGGAGGAGAAACAAATCGTTCTTACCATTCTCTCCAAACTTGGTCCATAATACTTAGTGTTTGTATCCACATTTCATTCAATTAGGTTTTCCTCTGGATCTACCTGGACGATGCCCTCTCTTGAGGTCTTTATCAAGTCTCTAACACAAGAGAAGAACAAGCTCATAAATATGGGAAAAATCAAAGGCCCAAAGGTGCATGCACTTACTGTGCAATATGGAAGTAGTAATCAATATCAGAAATATAAATAAAAATAAAAAAGGAAAGCACATGCCAATCTGAATAAGGAAGGGTACTCAAAACCCTTCAATGATGCTTCCAGATCCAAAGGTGGAAAGGGAAGAAAAGGGGAGAAATGCACTTACTTCCATAAATGATTCCATCCAGAATCTACTTGTATGCAGAAACAAATATATCTAATGACCCAAATAATTCAACAAAACAATCTTGGAGATTGCAACCCAAAGGTTATAAGAAGAAAAAGCCAGAAGATCAGAATCCCAAGAAAGACAATTCTAGCCATGCCTTGATTGCCATCAACTCCTCTCCCGATGATTTGATCATAGATTCAGGTGCATCACACCACATGGATACCATAAAAGAAGTCTATTATTCATTGGATGCATGCAAAGGTCCTCCTATTTTGATGGTGGATAACTCTCTAGTCAAGGTCACCGACAAAGGAATAATTGAAATCACAAACGAAAGCTTCGAGAATGTGGTACATGTTCCCAAACTTTCCATCAATATTCTCTCTGTGTATCAGATGACAAACTACAGCACCGGAAAGAGATTCATATTCACACCTGATGTAGTGGATATATATGACATGCAAACCAATTCCAAGGTTGCTACCAGTGAGGTAAATCATCAATCTAGGCTCTACACATTTTATGAATTTATTGAATCAGATTCTGCATTACTGCTTACCCATGCTGATGAAAGTAGTATGATATGGAATGAAAGGTTCGAACATTTAAATTTCATATATATGCAACAAATTAGAAAGCAGGGAATGGTTGATGGTCTACTTGACATCCACTTGTCCAAAGGAATTTGTGAGGGATGTGTTCTTGGAAAACACCCTCAAGAGAAATTCGACAAAGGAAAGACTTAGAAGGCTTCATTTCATTTAGATATGATCCATAGTGACCTCATGGTCCCTTTTCCACATCCATCAATCAGTAAATCAAGGCACGTTCTCATTTTCTTTGATGATTTATCATGCTTCACATGGATTTTCTTTCTTAGGAAAAATTAGAGGTCTTTCAACACCTCAAAGATTTCAAAGCCCTTGTTGAGACACAGTCAAGAAAGAAAATCAAAGTCCTTTGAACAGATAACGGGGGGTAGTATGTCAACCATGAGATATGGAATCTTTGTCATGAGGCAAGGATTCAGTTGCAACACACAATTCCCTATACTTTGCAACAAAACAGACTTGTTGAGCGAAAAAATAGATCTCTAAAAGAGATGGCATCTTGCATACTACATGCAAAGTCACTTCCATAGAGATTATGGGCTGAAGCACTTAATTGTGCAACCTACATCCAAAACATATCTCCCCATATATCTGTCAAGGATAAGACCCCTTACGAGGCTTGGAGCGACCTCAAACCAGAAGTGACCCACTTATGTATTTTTGGTTCACGTGCATGGGAAAGGATTCCCTCTGAGAAGAGGAAGGCACTTGATCCATAGAGCACATAGTGTATATTTGTTGGATACCCCGATGGTGTGAAGGGATACAAACTCATTAATCTTTCCTCGGACTAGCTCATCATTGAGCATAGTGTTGAAATGTACACTTGACACTGGGAGGGGGGGGGGGTGAATCAATGTTTGGAATTTTTGGCTACATTTTACACTTTCATATATTAACTGAATTAATTGAAAAATATATGCAGTTCAATTAATTATTCATAAACATCTAAAACAAAAACATGGATGATTTTTGGGGCTAAATTTCGCTCATGGGCTAATTTTCCATGGTTTTTCCAAAAATGAGATTCGTTATTTTAAAAATGATTCGCTCAAATTCTATAGGATAAAATTGTTTTACCTTAAAAATCACCAAAAAATTATAAAAACTATATAAAATCCTTATAAATTTCAATATTTTTACAAAAATATCGCCAAACATTTATAGTTGGCATATGAAGGATTAGTAAGGTTCGCCAAGGTTTCTACATTTTAAAACAAATTTCCATCCTTAAAATCATACCTGAGTTACACAAACTGTATGTAGATATAATATGTTTCTTTTATTTATTTAACTTGTATAAATACATATGAAATCAATCCTTTAATATCTTTTATTTCAACTAAATATGAGAGATCCAACTCTCTAATACAAGACCCAACTTGTAGTTCTCAGATCCAACTGAGAAATGCGGAATCCAACCCTCATAAAAAGTCCCAGCTTATTGATCTCGGATCCAACTAAGATGTGAGGAATCCAACCCTCATAACAAGACTCAGCTTGTAAACATGCACCAACCCAATAGAATGAACTTTTCCATTCAATTCATTATATATAAATATATTTAATCCACCAAGACACTCTCTTCTCACCATTATTTCTTGTTTATATAGTATTCCAACTGGTGTGAATTTGAAACATTGCGTCTTTTGATATTGAACCATTGTACCTTTTCATTTAAATGATAATATTAAACTTTGAATAATATCATTTTTATTTTTTATTCTTTATTCATAATGCTCATGATTTAACTCTCTTTTAATCATGACCGTGTATCAGTTTATTTTGTCCTCATGAGTTGATTAGAGATATGGATCGACTCATTATATCATTCTCATGCTTTTGTTACGTCCTTAGTTTGCCAATAGATCATATTCAAGCTTTTACCAATTTTCTGTATTGTTATGGTGTTAATTCTTTGTCGAATTACTCTACCAACCTTGAGCTATTTACATAAATGAAATCTGTATGAGGCGCTTCCTTCAACCCAATGTTCAAATGATCATGAGATAAAAATCATGGGCTTATCCATTTAAGAGTTTGTTCCTAGCACTTTATTATTCCACCCCTATTCTTCTATGTGGGACCGTACTCAAGTGTTTGAGGGCTTATTACTTCTATTCCCTTAAGCTTATTTACCTTATCACGTGACCGGTGCTGGAACCAGGTTCTTTGGTACTTCATCCTTTGGGACTTTGGTATTTTGCAATCATTCAATCCTTCTGGAGTATATTTCTCTGAAGTGCGTATACTGTATTCACTAGTATATTAGACAGTCAATATTAATATTTCGTTTGATGGATGATCCCGAATTATCCATAGGCTTCAAACAAATCGATGATCATGACTTAATATGATATTGAGTGGACGATTCTCTTTCACTTCGGGACTTCTATATGACCATAGATGGTGGAAAGGTGTTAATCCAAACATGTGCTTAATCACTTATCAAAATAAATCGTCGTGTTTTAATTGGACGTTGAGATGGACGTCTTTTATTTACTTCGAAACTTCAGAGAGTCGTGACTCTGGAATATTCAAACTCTAAGATAGTTCAATCCCTATAGAGTGATTACCTACTGAATAATTCATAAAGCAATGATGACCACTTAATGTCGGTTAACACCTGTGCTTACACTATCCTTCCACTATTCTTGATCAATGGTTGAGAACACTCCTGACGTAGATCAATGATTAGTGTTACTTTGAGATTTATGCTTACTCTATCCTTCCACTATACTTGATCAATGATCGAGAATGCTCCCGAATTAGATCAACAATTAACGTTACTTCATGATTTTGACCTTCAACAATTAGCTGATAACACAGGCTTGGATATCCATGAAGTTAGTAATCCTAGGGTGACGTAGTTTTTAAATCACTGTTGACGTGACACTCACTGAGTGGATTCCACGTGTTAGCTAGATTCATGACTTTCATATATCTAAAGTACCAATTGGACCTTAACACTTGTCACCATTTGATTGTGCCATGTGTCCTGCTGACACAGTCTTATTGTTGTGGATGATCCAACGACCCTTAGTGCTAAGGCTATCCACTCACTTGGATGGCCCAGATTCATTTCGACCTTCACGACTTTGGGTTATTCTCTTTTCCCCACTTCCCAGTTCCCCCAAAGTGAGATTCCTTGAAGAATAAACCTCGGGTAACTTGACTTCATTTAACGATCCTTATTTTACCTGAGAATCTTAACACGATCCAATGGTTGTCGGGAATTCGACTATTCAGGATCTCGATCCTTTGGCCTTACTTATCATATACTTCCTCTTTACTTAATCCAACGATCGATATATTTACTGAAGTGTTCCTTAGATCAGACGACTGGCATTTCTTTGTGAATTCGAGATTTGATAATTTTGGTTCAATTCGAACTCCTTTTCACCGAAGTGATTAGCGCCAAGGTTGACCAGTTTTACTTAGCTTTAATCCAACGACTAAGATCTTCCCTGATGTTATCTGACGATTTTAATCAGGGACTTTGTGCCTTGGCCTTTCTTATCTTATCCTTCCACTTTATTTTGATCTGACGAACAATATTACTCCCAAAAATTTTCATAGATTAGAGGACTCATGTCCACTTTGGGACTTCGTCTTTGGCTAAAACATTTGTCCTTTGGGTTATTTTATCTGAAGTAGTTAGCGCCAAATTTGACCATTGTTCCTCCTACACGATCTGACGGTTTAAGCCACTCTTGAATCTTCAATCATACATCCACGATTCTATCCTTCTTTACGCATGTTTCCTTTGTGATCCAATGGTTATATTTACATCTGAATTCTGGATGAACAACTCCAGTTGCTTGATTTTTATAAAGGTTTCCACCTGTAAAAATTCTCTTTTTGAAACCTGATGTCCTACGCGACTTCAAAAGAACTATCTCTTCCAAGCTTTGGAAAATGTACTTGTAAAAAAGATCATCAATATTTGACAGTGATCGAATATTACATTGATGACATTTACTAGATGATTTTTCTAATAAACTTTAGCCTTGTTGTTCTATTGCATTCTCTTTCCATCAATGGCCCTTTATTTCACATAGACAGACCTTATTGTCCATCCCGACACTAATGCCAACTGTATAACTTTGTTCATGACTGATTCATGTTGTATAACTTTGTTCATGACTAATTCATGTTGCCATCAAGGACAATACATAACCAACAATTCCAATAATCTCTTCCTTTTTCATTGAGGGAAACATATCTGTAAAACAAAATGAGTTTGTATATTTGCTCCCCCTATCACTGATCTCCTTTTCTATCTAATGCCAAATTAGTTTTTTTCTGAAATTTGTTTTACTGATTCTCTCCCCCTTTGACATCAATGACAAAGAGTGAGGCTCTCACTATTCCCCCCCCTGTGAATTTACTAACTACATATCTTAGTTCATTAGGATATTTGTGTTCAAATAAGTAGTCTTCTTGATACCAACTTGTAGTGATACCAATTTGTGGTGATCAAGTCTTTTAAACCTAATCTAATTACTTTCTTATTTTATAACCAAAATACCCCCCCTGAGTTTTTACTGTCTTTCCTTTTTCAAATAGAACAAGAGTATGAATCTTACTGATCTTTTTGATCTGCTTCTTATTCTTCTTTGATATTTCATAGGAATATTAATTGAGGATTGATACCAATTGATCTAATACCAATTTTGTTATCAATTGATCTTTGCTAATATCAATTAATCTTTGTTGATTGATACCCCTTGAACCTCTCTGCTACTTTTTCTCATCTCCCCTTTTTACAAAAATGAAAAAAATGATATTTTCTTGTTCCCTCTGAGGTTATACTCCCCCTAAGGCGATTCTCTCCATTGTCCATTTTCTCCTCCTTGTATTCTACAATTCCCCCTATCAATGATTTTTTTTCTTTAGCTAAAGGATTATGACATCATCAAGATTGCATCATATTCTTCTATAGGGAATTCCCTTTCTTGAGCTTGATCTATTTCATATTGAATTTGACATTCCTTATTAGGGCCTTTACCCATCATTTTCTTGTTATTAATTTCTTCATTTTCAGGTGCAAGTTCATCTTTCTTGCTTTCTCCTTCAGATTTTCTTCTCCATATCTTTCTATGAGAAATTCTTCTTTTTGGACCTTTTCTTTCTAATTGTGTTTTTGGAGATTTGTCATCTCCTTTCTTCTTCCAAATTTTATTAGGTTTTCTCCCTTACTTGAATGACTTGTTTAAGGATTGGATTTTTGAACTCCTGCAACTTTGGGATTTGTGCCCAAACCTATCAAAATTGTAACATCTCATTGTATGAAAAAATTTTGGTGTGTGCCCAAAAAAATTGCATCTCCAACATCTAATTGAGTTTTTGGATTTTCATGTATATCCTTTCTCTAGTTTCGTGCAGTCCATTGCTTTATGGCCAAAGTTATGACAAGAAAAGCAATAGTCATTGAAGGTGTTTCCATTCTTGAATTTATTTTGGCTTGAGAGATCTATCTTTTGATTTTCTTCTTCCTTTTTACTTCTATAGCTTCCTTCCTTAACAAAGTTTATGACTTGTAATTGCTTTGCAAATGCACCTTTTCCTTTTGAGAAGGATGACCCTTTCTCATGTTTGTAAATGGTGCTCCACTTGCCATTGTCTTATTTTTTATTGTATCCAAGACCAGTTTTGTCATCAATCGATATTTGAATTTTCCAAATATTATCTAGGATAACTGTGCTATTCTGGAAATTGAAAGTTATATTTGTCTTTTAAATCATCTTTTTGATATTGACTATTTCCAATTTCAACTTGTGACATGTCTCTTTCTTTTTAGTTAACTGAATCTTCAAGGATTCTTCCACTTTCTTAGCATGTTCAAGTTAAGTCTTTAGATTGATGACTATTTCTTCTGTTTCATCCAAGACTTTCTTTGCATTTAATAGTTTTGTCATATGTCTTCAACTCTTCCATATCTTTTGTTAGATAAAAAATTTGAGTTTTCAATATTTTGATTTCTTCCTTGTTTTCTAGTTGAATCCTTTTGAGGTTGATGGCCTCCAATTCCAACATGTGGCATGAATTTTATTTCCTAGTTAACTGCATCTTCAAGTCTTATTCACTTTCATTAGTTTCCTCAAGTTGAGTCTTTAGACTGTTAATTAATTCTTCTATTTCTTTTAGTACTTGTTTTCTTTTGTTATCATGTTTTTTCAATTCTTCTATTTCCTTTATCAGATGATCAACTTCAATCTTCAATCTTTTGATCTCTTTTTCTTTGTCTTCTAGCTGAACTCTCTGTTCAAACTCTTCATGGATAAATTGATCTAACTGTTGAAGTAGCAACATATATTTATGTTGAAGTTTCTCCAACTCTTCTAGAGTGCACATAGTTGTGTACTCAATATTGTCAAGAGTCTCCACATGAACTTTAGTATGTATACCATTTCCTAGTTCCATACACATCTCTTCTATTGCAACTGTAACATCAGTCTTAAGATTATGTAATTTTTCTTTAGTGATTAATGAGTTATGCCTCAATTCCTTGATGATGTTGTCTTCTTCATTGCTTACTGAGGTTTGCATCAAATAGTGCATTTCATTCTGATTAGAAATATCTTCCTCTATATTATGTTCTTCAATCTGATTGGAATTCTCCTTTTCTTTATCTTGTTCCTTATCTTGATAATAATTCTCTTCTTATGATTTTTGTTCTTTATTCTAATAGGAAACCTCTTTATCTGAGTCTTGTTCCTTACTTTCATAGGATTTATCTTCTTCTTGTACTTCATTCTGATAAAAAAATTCTAGCTGGAGCCATAATTATTTAGTAGATTTGTAGTGCCTCATCTTTTCTTGACTTGGTATGACCACCCATCCTTGATTTATTTTAAGGCTAGTGAATTGTTTCTCCTTGCTTCCTTTTCATTTTTGGTTTTTCTCTTTGAAGTAGTTAAGTTCCAAGGCTTACTTACTACTGAATCCCAAACTACAGATCCTCTTGAATTCATATATCTTTTCATATTTCCCCTCCATGAAGAATAATATGTTCCATCAAATATGGGAGAGTCATTTCTGGAGAGAGCCATTTGTCCACTTTTTCTTCAGAATCTACCTTCCAGTGTTTAAACTGTGCTGAAGGCACCCGCTCTGATACCCAATTGTTGAAATGTACACTTGACACTGAGAGGGGGGGGTGAATCAATGTCTAGAACTTTTGGCTATTTTTCACACTTTCATAGATTAAGTGAATTAACTGAATAAGATATGTAGTATAATTAATTATTCATAAACATCTAAAACACAACTGTATGAAGTAGATATAATATCTTTCTTTTATTTATTTAACTTGTATACATACATATAAAATCAATCATTTAATATCTTTGATTTCAACTGAATATGAGAGATCCAACTCTTTGATACAAGACCCAACTTGTAGTTCTCAAATCCAACTAAGAAATAAGGAATCCAACCCTCATAACGACTCCCAGCTTATTGATCTTAGATCCAACTGAGATGTGAGGAATCCAACCCTCATAACAAGACTCAACTTGTAAACAGACACCAACTTGATAGAATGAACTTCCATTCAATCCATTATATATAAATATATTTAATCTACCAAGACACTCTCTTCTCACCATTCTTTCTTGTTTATATAGTCTTCCAACTGGTGTGAATTTGAAACATTGCATCTTTTGATATTGAACCATTGTACCTTTTCATTTAAATGATAATATTAAACTTTAAATAATACCATTTTTCCTTTTTATTCTTTATTCATAATGCTCATGATTTAATTCTCTTTTAATCATGACTGTGTATTGGTTCATTTTTTCCTCATAAGTTGATCATAGATATGGATCGACTCATTATATTGTTCTCATGCTTCAGTTGCATCCTCAGTTCACCAACATATCATATTTGAGATTTTATCGATTCTCTGTATTGTTATGGTGTTAATTCTCTGTTGAATTACTCTACCAACCTTGAATTGTTTACATAAATGAAATCTGTATGAGGTGCTTCCTTCAACCCAATGTTCAAATGATCGTGAGCTCAAAACCACAGGGTTATCCATTTAAGAGTTTTTTCCTAGCGCTTTATTATTCCACCCCTATTCTTCTATGTGGGACCGTATTCAAGCGTTCATGGGCTTATTACTTCTAGCCCCTTTAGCATTTTTACCTTATGACGTGACCGACGCTAGAACCAATTTCTTTGGTACTTTTTCCTTCGGGACTTTGGTATTTTGCAGTCATTCAATCCACCCGTAGTATATTTCTCTGAAGTGTGTATACTGTATTCACTAAGACAACCAATATTAATATTTCGTTGGATAGACGCTCCTGGATTATCTAGAGGCTTCAAACAAATCGACGGTCATGACTTAATATGCAGTTGAGTGGATGATTCTCGTTCACTTCGGGACTTCTATATGACCACAAATGGTGGCTAGGTGTTAAGCCAAACATGTGCTTAATCACTTATCAAAATCAACGGTCATGTTTTAATTAGACGTTGAGATGGACATCTATTATTTACTCTGGAACTTCAGAGATTCAGGACTCCCGGATATTAAAACTATGAGATAGTTCAATCCCTCTAGAATGATTACCTACCGAATAAGTCATAAAGCGGTGATGACCATTTGATGTCGATTAACACCTCCACTTACACTATCCTTCCACTATGCTAGATCAACGGTTGAGAACACTCCTGAAGTAGATCAACAATTAGCATTACTTAGATATTTATGCTTACTCTATCCTTCCACTGTAGTTGATCAACGGTCGAGAATTCTCCTGAATTATATCAATGATTAACGTTACTTCGTGATTCTGAACTTCGACGATTAGTTGATAATGCAGGCTTGGATATCCCCAAAGTTCGTAATCCCGGAGTGACGTGGTTTGTGATGTCACTATTGACATGGAACTAACTAAGTGGCTACCACATGTCACCTATATTCATGACCTTCATATACCTAAAGTGCTAATTGGACCTTGACACTTGTGACCATTTGATTGCGCCACGTGTCCTGCTGGCGTGGTCCTACTGTCGTGGATGATCGAACGACCCTCATTTCTTAGGCTGTATTTCCACTTGGATGGTCCAGATTCATTTCAGCCTTCGGTACTTTGGGTTTTTTTCTTTTTACCACTTCCCGATTCTCCCAGAGTGAGATTCCCCGAAGAATAAACCTCGAGTAACTTGAATTCATCTAACGATCCTTCTTTAACCCGAAAATATTAACACGATCCAATGGTTGTTAGGAATTTGGCTATTCAAGATCTTAGGCCTTTGGCCTTGCTTATCCTATACTTCTTCTTTACTTGATCCAATGGTTGAGATATTTCCTGAAGTTTTCATTAGATTAGATGTCTGACATCTCTTCATGAATTTGGGCTTCGGGAATTCTGGCTCAATTCAAACTCCTTTTCACCGAAGTGGTCAATGAAGAGGTTGACCAGTTCTACTCAGCTTTAATCCAATGACTGTGATATTTCCTAATGGTATCTAACGAGTTTAATCAGGGACTTCGTGCCTTGTCCTTTCTTATCCTATCCTTCCACTTTATTTTGACCAGACAGTCAATATTACTGATCCAGATTATTTTCGGCACGAAATGAGAGCGGAGATATAATAAAGAAATGCACAGAGATATCGCGTATATCCAACAATATAACATAAATATATCAGAGATGCAACCATAAACACAAAGATACAATAATACATGATTTCTATTAATGAAAGAAATGTACAGAGACTGTAAAAATACAGAGTGAAAGACTCGCTAGAATGGTGGCAGCTTATCTCTAAGAAGAGATGTGACGGCTACTCGCATTCGCAAGAAGATGGTTACAATGAGGCTTTGGAGGCCTTTTTACAATGATTGGGAGTGCCAAAAGTCCTAGACATCCAAAAACCTAACCCTAGGAGATGAAGCACCAAAAGTCATGTGGGCCCCGTTTGGGTAAGTTGGTGCATCAACTTCCCGGGGTCGTAACTTTTGCATACGATCTCCGTTTTAGGTGCGTGATAGCTTTTTGGAAAGGTATCGTCGAGGAGATTCATTTTTGGGGCTCAATTATGCCTTCGACTATCATTGAGAACCTCGATCTTGAAAAACCTTCATTTAGGAACTCAATGTAATGGAGACCATTTATTCCTAAGGAGGGAGGATTGATCCAGGTGGATATTGGTGGCCACCCACCTTTTCCAAATGGCTCAAAATAGTTTTCTGGCCATTTTGGCAATTTACTATTTTTAGCAGGTTTTAACTTTCAGGGCCATTTTGAGGGCCTAAATGAAGGTTTTTCGAGATCGAGGTTCTCAATGATAGCTAAAGGAATGATTGAGCCCCAAAAATGAATCTCCTCGACGATACCTTTCCAACGAGCTATCACACGCCTAAAACGGAGATCGTATGCAAAAGTTACGACTCCGGGAAGTTGATGCACCAACTTACCCAAACGGGGCCCACATGACTTTTGGCGCTTCATCTCCTAGGGTTAGGTTTTTGGATGTATAGGAATTTTGGCATTCCCAATCATTGTAAAAAGGCCTCCAGAGCCTCATTGTAACCATCTTCTTGCGAATACGAGTAGCCGTCACATCTCTTCTCAGAGATAAGCTGCCACCATTCTAGCGAGTCTTTCACTCTGTATTTTTACAGTCTCTGTACATTTCTTTCATTAATAGAAATCGTGTATTATTGTATCTTTGTGTTTATGGTTGCATCTCTGATATATTTATGTTATATTGCTGGATATACGCGATATCTCTGTGCATTTCTTTATTATATCTTCGCTCTCATTTCGTGCCGAAAATAATCCGGATCAATTACTCTTGAATATTTTTTGAGATCGGACGAATCATGTCCACTTTGATACTTCGTCTTCAAATAAAATATTTTTCCTTCAGGTAATTTTATATGAAGCAGTCAATGCCAAATTTGAACATTGTTCCTCCTACATGATCTGATGGTTTAAGTCACTCTCGAATCTTCAATCGTACGACCACGATTCTCTCCTTATTTACGCAGGTTTTCTTTGTGATCCAACGGTCAGATTTACATTTGAATTCTGTATGAATGAGTCTAGTTGCTTGATTTTTATAAGGTTTCCACCTGTAAGAAATTCTCTTTCTGAAACCTAATCTCTTGCTCAACTTCAAAATCACTATCTCTTTTAAGATTTGCCAAATGTACCTGTAACAAAGATCATCAATCCTTGACAGTGATCGAATAATACATCGATGACATTTACCAGATGCGTTTTCTCCTAAACTTTAGCATTGATGCTCCGTTGCATTCTCTTTCCATCAATGCATCTTCATTACACATGGAAAGACCTTATTGGCCATCCTGACACTAATGTCAACTGTATAAATTTGTTCATGACTGATTCATGTTGTATACCTTTGTTCATGAATGATTCATGTTGCGATCAATGACAACACATAACCAACAATGCCAACAATCTCCCCCTTTGTCATTGAGGGAATCATATCTATAAAACAAAATGAGTTTGTATATTTGATCCCCCTATCACCGATCTCCTTTTCTATCTAATGCCAAATTTGTTTTTCTGTTGAATGTTGTTTTATTGCTTCTTTCCCCCTTTGGAATTCTCCTTTTCTTTATCTTGTTCCTTATCTTGATAAGAATTCTCTTCTTCTGAGTTTTGTTCTTTATTATGACATGAATCCTCTTTATCTAAGTCTTGTTCCTTACTTTGATATTATTTCTCTTCTTCTTGTGCTTCATTTTGATAACAATTTTCTAGCTTGAGCCATAATTATTTAGCACATTTGTAGTGCCTCATCGTTTCTTTGAATTGGTATGACAATCCATCCTGGATTTATTTTAAGGCTAATGAATTGTTTCTCCTTGCTTCCTTTGCAGTTTTGTTTTTTCTCTTTGAAGTAGTTAAGTGCGAGGGCTTACTTACTACCGAATCCCAAACTCCATATCATCTTGACTTCATATATCTTTTCATATTTTCCCTCCATGAAGAATAATCTTTTCCGTCAAATAATGAAGCTTCATTTGTGGAGATATCCATTTGTCCACCCATTTCTTTAGAATATACCTTCCAGTTTTTAAATTGTGCTGCAGGCACCCACTTTGATACCAATTATTGAAATGTACACTTGACACTGAGAGGGGAGGGGGGGGGGTGAATCAGTGTCTGGAAATTTTGGATACTTTTCATACTTTCATAGATTAACTGAATTAATTGAATAATATATGCAGTTCAATTAATTTTCATAAACATCTAAAACACAAACTGTATGAAGTAGATATAACATATTTTTTATTTATTTAACTTTTATAAATACATATAAAATCAATCCTTTAATATCTTTGATTTCAACTGAATATGAGAGATCTGACTCTCTGATACAAGACCCAAATTGTAGTTCTCAGATCCAACTGAGAAATGAGGAATCCAACCCTCATAACAAGTCCCTACTTGTTGATCTCAGATCCAATTGAGATGTGAGGAATCCAACCCTCATAACAAGACTCAACTTGTAAACATGCACCAACCTGATAGAATGAACTTCCATTCAATCCATTATATATAAATATATTTAATCCACCAATACATGCTCTTCTCACCATTCTTTCTTGTTTATATAGACTTCCAACTGGTGTGAATTTGAAACATTGCGTCTTTTGATATTGAACCATTGCATCTTTTCATTTAAATGATAATATTAAACTTTAAATAATATCGTTTTTCCTTTTTATTCTTTATTCATAATGCTCATGATTTAACTCTCTTTTAATCATGACTGTGTATCGGTTCATTTTTTCCTCATGAGTTGATCACATATATGGATCGACTCATTATATCGTTCTCATGCTTCAGTTGCATCCTCAGTTTGCCAATAGATCATAATTGAGCTTTTACCAATTCTCCGTATTGTTATGGTGTTAATTCTCTGTTGAATTACTCTACCAACCTTGAGTTGTTTACATAAATTAAATCTGTATGAGGCGCTTCCTTCAACCCAATGTTCAAATGACCGTGAGCTCAAAACCACGGGCTTATCCATTTAAGCGTTTGTTCTTAGTGCTTTATTATTCTACCCCTATTCTTCTACATGGGATTGTATTCAAGCATTTCAGGGCTTATTAATTTTAGCCCCTTTAGATTTTTTACCTTATCACATGACCAGTGCTGGAACCAGGTTATTTGGTACTTCATCCTTTGGGACTTTGGTCTTTTGCAGTCATTGAATCCTCCTGTAGTATATTTCTCCAAAGTGAGTATACTGTATTCTCTAGTAGATCAGACAATCAATATTAATATTTCGTTGGATGGACGATCTTGGCTTATCCAGAGGCTTTAAACAAATTGACAATCATGACTTAATATGCAGTTGAGTGGATGATTCTCGTTCACTTCAGGAATTCTATATGACCACAGATGATGGCTAGGTGTTAAGCCAAACATGTGCTTAATAAATTATCAAAATCTATGACCGTATTTTAATTGGACGTTGAGATGGATGTCTATTATTTGCTCTGAAACTTTGGAGATTTAGGACTCTGGGATATTCAAACTCTGAGATATTTCAATAGGTTCGAAGTGATTACCTACCGAATAATTCATAAAGCAGTGATGAACGCTTGATGTCAGTTAACACCTCTACTTACGCTATCCTTCCACTATGCTTGATAAACGATTGAGAATGCTCCCAAAGTAGATCAACGGTTAGCATTACTTCGAGATTTACGCTTACTCTATCTTTCCACTATAGTTGATCAACGGTCGAGAATGCTCCCGAATTAGATCAATGATTAAGGTTACTTTGTGATTCCGGCCTTCGATGATTAGCTGATAACACAGTCTTAGATATCCCCGAAGTTAGTAATCTCAGAGTGACATGGTTTGTGACATCCCTGTTGAATCTATGGTCGTGTTTTAATTGGACGTTGAGATGGATGTCTGTTATTTACTCCAAAACTTTGGAGATTTTGGACTTCATGATATTCAAACTCTGAGATAGTTTAATAGCTCCAGAGTGATTACCTATGGAATAAGTCATAAAGTAGTGATGAACACTTGATGTCGGTTAACACCTCTGCTTACACTATCCTTCCACTATGCTTGATAAATGATTGATAATTCTCTCAAAGTAGATCAACGGTTAGCGTTACTTCGAGATTTACGCTTACTCTATCCTTCCAATATAGTTGATCAACGATCGAGAATGCTCCCGAATTAGATCAATGATTAAGATTACTTTGTGATTCCGGCCTTCGATTATTAGCTGATAACATAGGCTTGGATATCCCCAAAGTTAGTAGTCTTGGAGTGACGTGGTTTGTGATGTCACTGTTGACGTGGCACTTACTAAGTGGTTTCCACGTGTCACCTAGATTCATGAATTTCGTATACCTAAAGTGTCAACTGGACCTTGACACTTGTAACCATCTCATTGCGCCACGTGTCCTACTAGCGTGGTCCTACTATCATGGATGATCCAATGACCCTCAATGATTAGGCTATCCTTCCACTTGGATGTTCTAGATTCATTTCAACCTTCGGGACTTCAGGTTATTCACTTTTTCCCACTTCCCAATTCTCCCGGAGTGAGATTCCCCAAAGAATAAACCTCGAGTAACTTAACTTCATCTAACGATCCTTCTTTAACCTAAGAATCTTAACACAATCCAATGGTTTTTGGGAATTTGGCTATTTGGGATCTCGGGCCTTTGGCTTTGCTTATCCTATACTTCCTCTTTACTCGATCCAATGATCGAGATATTCTCGACGTGTTTCTTAGATCAGACGACTGACGTTTCTTCATGAATTCAGGCATCGAGAATTCTGGTTCAATTCAAACCCCTTTTCATCGAAGTGGTCAATGCGGAGGTTGACCAGTTCTACTCAGCTTTAATCCAATGACTGAGATATCTCCTGATGGTATCTGGCGATTTTAATCAGGGACTTCATGCCTTGGCCTTGCTTATCCTATCCTTCCGCTTTATTTTGATTGGATGGTCAATATTACGCTTGGAATTTTTCTGAGGTCAGACGACTCATGTCCACTTCAGGACTTCGTCTTCGGCTAAAATATTTTTCCTTCGGGTAATTTTATCTGAAGTAGTCAGCTCCGAATTTGACCAATGTTCCTCCTACACGATCTGACAGTTTAAGTCACTCCCTAATATTCAATCTTCTGACCACTATTCTCTCCTTCTTTATGCATATTTCCTCTGTGATCCAACAATCATATTTACATCCGAATTCTGGATGAACGAATCTAGTTGCTTGATTTTGATAAAGGTTTCCACCTGAAAAATTCTCTTTCTGAAACCTGATCTCCTGTGCGACTTAAAAATAACTATCTCTTTTGAGCTTTGGAAAATGTACCTGTAACAAAGATCATCAATCCTTGACAATGATCAAATATTACATCGATGAAATTTACCAGATTTTTTTTCTCCTGAACTTTAGCTTTGCTGCGCTGTTTCATTCTCTTTCCATCAATGACCCTTCATTACACATGGACAGACCTTATTGGCCATCCCGACACTAATGTCAACTGTATAACTTTGTTCATGACGGATTCATGTTGTATAATTTTGTTCATGGCTGATTCATGTTGCCATCAATGACAACACATAACCAACAATGACAACAATATCCCCCATTGTCATTGAGGGAAACATATATGTAAACCAACACGAGTTTGTATATTTTCTTCCCATATCACTGGTCTCCTTTTCTATCTAATGCCAATTTTTTTTTACTTCTTCTCTCCCCCTTTCACATCAATGACAAAGAGTGAGGCTCTAACCATTTTTCTCCCCTATGAATTTACTAACTGATTATCTCAGTTCATTGGGATATTTGTGTTAAAAAAAGTAGTCTTCTTGATACCAACTTGTAGTGATACCAATTTGTAGTGATAAAGTATTTTAAACCTAATCTAATTACTTTCTTATTTGATAACCAAAATACTCCCCCTGAGTTTTTATTGTCTTTCCTTTGTCAAATAGAACAAGAGTATGAATCTTACTGATCTTTTTGATATGTTTCTTATTCTTCTTTGATATTTCACATGAATATCAACTGAAGATTGATACCAATTTATCTAATACCAATTTTGTTATCAATTGATATTTGTTGATTGATACCCCTTGAACCTCACTGCTAGTTTTTCTCTTGTCCCCTTTTTACAAAAAATGACAAAAATGATATTTTCTTGTTCCCTCTAAGGTTATACTCCCCCTAAGGTGATTCTCTCCTTTGTCCATTTTCTCTTTCTTGTATTCTACAACTCCCCCTATCAATGATTTTTATTTCTTTGGCTAAAGGATTATGACATCATCATGATTGTGTCATATTCTTCTATAGGGACTTCCCTTTCTTGAGCTTGGTCTATTTCAAATTGAATTTCATATTCCTTATTAGGATCTTCACCCATCATTTTCTTGTTATTAATTTCTTCATTTTCAAGTGCAAGATCATATTTCTTGCTTTCTCCTTTAGATTTTCTTCTCCATATCTTTCTATGAGAAATTCTGCTTTTTGGACCTTTCTTTCTAATTGTGTTTTTGGAGATTTGTCATCTCCTTTCTTATTCCAACTTTAATTAGGTTTTCTCCCTGAATTGAATGACTTATTTAAGGATTTACTTTTTGAACTCTTGCAGCTTTGGGATTTATGCCCAAATCTATCACAGTTGTAACATCTCATTGTATGACAAAATTTTGTTGTGTTCCCAACAAAATTGTATCTCCAACATCTAATTGAGTTTTTGGATTTTCCCGTATATCCTTTCTCTAGTTTCTTGCAGTCCATTGCTTTATGGCCAAAGTTATGACAATAAAAGCAATAGCCATTGAAGGAGTTTCCATTCTTGAATTTATTTTGGCTTGAGAGATCTAACTTTTGATTTTCTTCTTCCTTTTTACTTCTATAGATTCCTTCCTTAACAAAGTTCATGAATTGTAATTGCTTTGTAATTGCACCTTTTCCTTTTGAGAAGGATGATCCTTTATGATGTTTGTAAATGGTGATCCACTTGTCATTATCTTCTTTTTTATTGTATCCAAGACCAGTTTTGTCATCAACCGATCTTTGACTATTCCAAATATTATCTAGGATAACTGATCTATTCTGGAAATTGACAGTTTTATTTTTCTTTTCAATCTTCTTTTTGAGATTTACTATTTCCAATTTCAACATGTGACATGTGTCTTCCTTTCTAGTTAACTGAATCTTCAGGGATTCTTCCACTTTCTTAGCATGTTCAAGTTGAGTCTTTAGATTGATGACTATTTCTTCTGTCTCATCCAAGACTTTCTTTGTATTTAATAGTTTTTTCATATGTCTTCAACTCTTCCATATCTTTTGTTAGATTACAAATTTGAGTTTTCAATCTTTTGATTTCTTCCTTTTTTTTTAGCTGAATCCTTTTGAGGTTGATGGCCTCCAATTCCAACATGTGGCATGGATTTTATTTCCTAGTTAACTTGATCTTCAGGTGTTCCTCACTTTCTTTAGTTTCCTCAAGTTGAGTCTTTAGACTATTAACTAATTCTTCTGTTTCTTTTAGTACTTCTTTACTTTAGTTATCATTTTTTTTCAATTCTTCTATTTCCTTTATCAGATGATCAACTACAATCTTCAATCTTTTGATCTCTTTTTCTTTGTCTTCTAGTTGAACTCTCTTTTCAAACTCTTCATGACTATATCGATCTAACTTTTGAAGTAGCAACATATCTTTTTGTTGAAGTTTCTCCAACTCTTCTAGAGTGCACATAGTTGTGTACTCAATATTGTCAAGAACCTCCACATGAACTTTAATATGTATACCATTTCCTGGTTCCATATGAATCTAAACTATTTCAACTGTAACATCAGTCCTAAGATTATGTAATTTTTCGTTAGTGATTACTGAATTATGCCTCAATTCCTTGATGAGGTTTTCTTATTCATTTGTTATTGAGTTTTGCATCAAATCCTACATTTCATTATGATTAGAAATCTCTTTCTCTGTATTATGTTCTTCAATCTGACTGGAATTTTCCTTTTCTTTATCTTGTTCCTTATCTTGATAACAATTCTCTTCTTCTGAGTTTTATTCTTAATTCTGACAGGAATCCTCTTTATCTGAGTCTTGTTCCTTACTTTGATAGGATTTATCTTCTTCTTGTGCTTCATTATGATAACAATTTTCTAGCCGAAGCCATAATTCTTTAGCATATTTGTAGTGCCTCACATTTTCTTTGACTTGGTCTGACAATCCATCCTGGATTTCTTTTAAGGATAGTGAATTGTTTCTCGTTTCCTTTGTAGTTTTGGTTTTTCTCTTTGAAGTATTTAAGTGCGAGGGATTACTTACTACTAAATCCAAAACTCTAGATCCTCTTGACTTCAAATATCTTTTCATATTTTTCCTCCATGAAGAATAATTTGTTCCATCAAATAAGGGAGCTTCCTTTGTGGAGAGAGCCATTTGTCCACCCATTTGTTCATAATATACCTTCCAGTGTTTAAACTGTGCTGAAGGAACCCGATCTGATACCAATTGTTGAAATGTACACTTGACACTAAGAGGGGGGGTGAATCAGTGTCTGGAACTTTTCACTACTTTTCACACTTTCATAGATTAACTGAATTAATTGTATAAGATATGCAATTCAATATTAATTGAATTAATTGAATAAGATATGTAGCTCAATTAATTATTCATAAACATCTAAAACACAAACTGTATGAAGTAGATATAACATCTTTATTTATTTATTTAACTTGTACAAATACATATAAAATCAATCCTTTAATATCTTTGATTTCAACTGAATATGAGAGATCCAACTCTCTGATATAAGACCCAACTTGTAGTTATTAGATTCAACTGAGAAATGAGGAATCCAACCCTCATAACAAGTCCCATCTTGTTGATCTCAGATCCAACTTAGATGTGAGGATTGCAACCCTCATAACAAGACTCAGCTTGTAAACATGCATCAACTTGATAGAGTGAACTTCCATTCAATCCATTATATACAAATATATTTAATCCACCAAGACACTCTCTTCTCACCATTCTTTATTGTTTATATAGTCTTCCAACTGGTGTGAATTTGAAACATTGCATCTTTTGATATTGAACCATTGTACCTTTTAATTTAAATGAAAATATTAAACTTTAAATAATATCATTTTTCTTTTTTATTCTTTATTCATAATGCTCATGATTTAACTCTCTTTTAATCATGACTGTGTATCGGTTCATTTTGTCCTCATGAGTTGATCATAGATATGGATCGACTCATTATATCATTCTCATGCTTCAGTTGCATCCTCAGTTCACCAATAGATCATATTTGAGATTTTACTGATTCTCTATATTGTTATAGTGTTAATTCTCTGTCGAATTACTCTACCAACCTGTTGGCAGCCAATTCAATTTTTTCCATTGCCCTATAAGCTGCCTACACCTATGACTTATGAACTTCAAAATTACTGTCGCATTTTGTAAATAGACGATATTTTCATCCCTTGCGACACTTGCAAATTGGTCTCAATTTAGTTTTCATGACTGTAAGCGTGAAAACTCCTCCATCGTTTTTTGAATTGTCATGATCTTCTCATTGATATTTTGAGTGACACTTACCTTTAGTCTATTATTGTGTGGCTAAATGAATTTTCAAGCTATGCCTATTTGGACATTTTGGTTGCATAACTTAAACTGGTAAGGCATTGACCACATAGATTTATATTGTTTGAGACTTGCCTAGTCACTAGATTGCATAGGGGTCAAGGTTTATTTTGTTTTTATATGATGTGATCCTTATTATTATAAGCTCTTGGCTTGTCAAAAGTTATGGAATCGATTGTCACAATGTTTTATAAACATTTGATTACACACTTATACGATGGCACATATTTAACTTTGGGTTTGATTTCACTTTGAACAATCATGGTTTCAAACAATACAATGGCGCATTGGTATATCATCCACCGTTTGATTTTTGGGTAGGCCAAATAATATGGTTTAAACTGTATTATGATTGATTGAATAGAGTTTGTACTTTGTCATTACTGCTTTGCATGGCGGTGAGTAATCCCACCACCCTCGCACGTGCACATTAATGCGTCCTCTTTGTTCATTTGTAGCTGTTAGCCCAAACGATTTTTCTCCTGTGTGTTGTTGGTTTTCAATCCAAAACCTTACCATGTGCCCGCACCATGGCTCCAGTCGTGAGGGATGAACCAAATGGTAGCCAGGCTCTGTTGATGTTCGACAGTGCTTACAGTGACCTTGAGGAATTCGAATGGCTCCCGTTCATACAAAAGTTTGATGGTTTTAATACCTGCGTGGCTCAACAATTCGCATTAAACTTTGATGGCTGTCGAGCCAAGGTCGGGGATGTCCAATTGGAAATTGACGAGCAATTTCTCAGTTTAGCTACCGGTCTGCCTGCCACTGGACAACGATGGTCCAAGAATTGCAAAGTGGAAGAGGTCCCATGGACACTGCTCTTCCAGTCGCGTAAGGTTAGCTCCTGCGACAAGGGTTTGCCCGTGAACATGCTCAAGCAACGTTGGCACGATTTGCTGATGATAACCAAACAGTTTATCACCTGCGAGGGTCGGTATAGTTTTGTTTTCTTACACCACCTTCGTTTGTTGATGGTTTTCATGGGCTATGAGCTTAATTTGCCTTATTACTTGCATAGGAGCCTGTTTAAAATGTCTAAGAGATACAAAAGGAACCAGGCCGATAACAACCTTTTTCACTATGGGTTGATTAAAATGATTGTTGTCTGTCATTTGGGGTTACACCAAGACTGTTGGAACGATTTTCTTACTCGCAATAATTTTGAGGATTCAAATCCACCACAGGTTGACAAACCTGTGGTGAGCGAGGGTAAGTCTGTACCCTCGGTACCCTACAGTATGCTCTTACCTAAACCCTTACCCGACTCACCTATCGACCTACCCCACTCTGTGACCAAGGATGTCGAAGCTGTTAGGCCCGTGGGCAAGAAACCTAAAGCCAAACCTACTGTGAATTCCAAAGGAAAAAATAATGCCCGTTTAATCTCTCGAATGGCAAGAAACAAATCTAAACCCCCTGTCAACCCTGACCCCATCGTATTGAGAGAGGAATCTGTTGGAAATATGGCAATATCATAGAGGATGTAGAATGTCAAGGTTGTCATTGATGGAAATCGTCTATGGCAGAAGAAGCTAGATGATGACAGAGAAATATCTAAATGGAGTGATGAAGGGTAGTCGACCTGAGTCTATGGCAAAAGAAGCTAGATGATGACAGAGAAATATCCAAGTGGAGTGATGAAGGGTAGTCGACCTGATAGGAAGATGGTCGAGGTCGAGCGAAAGAAATAAGTCACAGTCTAAGGAGGTCAATCGACGAAGAATGACTAAGGGAAGATCTAGTCAAAATAGAGTTCGAGGTTGAGGTCAATCGAGCAAAAGACCTGTTGGATCACATTCAAATTTCTAGAAAGGTCGACAGCCGTCAGATCTGCAGAAACTGCGCAGAGGTTAAGCACAGGGGTTAAGTTCTACTATGCAGAGGAGAAATCCCGGACAAGTCATCAGGATATTGGAGAGAGAATCCAAGCCGTAGGATCTGAGAAGAAAACCTGACAGCCGTCGGATCTGTAAGAGTCGTGCAGGGGTTAAGTCCTACTGAGCAGTGATCTCCGTAGGGACATGCGTCAGACATCGGAATCCTTTAAGGATTCGAGGAGAATAAGCTCAAGAGGAATAGCGTTCTTATACACGCAAGAAGCACAGGAAAGAGACCGAGAGCCGTTGGATCTCACTTGGAAATCCCGACAGCTGTTGGATCGGGAGAAGCTGCGCAGATGTTAAGCGCAGGAGTTGGCGTGCAGAAGAAGTGATCTGAGCTGTTAGATTGGAAGCAGACACCCGACAGCCATCATATCTACAGAAGTTGCGAGGGGGATAAGCCATCGGAGAATCGGGGATCGGGACTTTGGAATGTCCAATTCATTCGACAATGAAAACTCCGAAATCGCGATATGCGATTTCGCGATTTGATCACAGCCGTTAAATCAAGCAGCGATCGGGACCATCCACGTGTAGACAGGAGGCTTCATCGGAGAATCGGGAATCAGAGTTTCACGAGTCTCGTGAACAATGACAACAAAAACCCCAAAATCGCGATATGCGATTTCGCGATGAAATCGCAGCCATTGAGCCAAGATTGCATCTGAACCGTTGATCCAACTCACGACAGAAGACCAAGTCAGCAAGGGACACGTGGCACAACCAGGGAATGATAGGTGTCAGGCAGATTCAACACTTCAGGCACATGTAAGTCACGAATCAGAGTGACACGTGGCAAGATCTAACACGTGTCAAACCACGTGTGATGTCAGCAGAGGCATCGATGATCAGGACCGTCCATCTGAGGGACAGGTGTCGGAAATTAGGAGCGAGTCGGCATATCTCCAATCGGGAAATCGGAGTTCCCAAGGTCAGAAGAAACAGGACATCGGAAGTCCCGAAATCCCGACACAATCGGGACCGTCCATCTGAGAGGACACGTGGCAGGAGATTGGTGCCATCAGCGAAAGGCCCGACAGGAGGTCGCTCATCGGCTAATCGGAAATCGGGATATCGGAGATCCTGGGCACAAAGGTTTTGTGCAGTTCAGAATCGCGATCCGCGAAACCCTGATAGTGGAGGCTTGCTGTCAGAGTTAAGGATGCGGTCACAGGTAACGGTCACGTGAACCAGGGTCAGCCAGGAGGGCTGAAGCACATCGCGAATCAGGAAATCGCGAATCCCACGGACATAAACATTATGTCATCGTAAGTGCC
>ML820535.1:69478-89653 GCA_009831015.1 Picea engelmannii | reverse complement strand
AAATTTCAAATAATAAATGATGTCCTTGTACCAAGGATGTTCTACTAAATCTAGATTTTCATGTTCAACAAGAAAAATCGTAGACAAAACATCCTCATCATTTTTAGAAGAAACACATTGTTCAGGATGTTGAGCCAGGTGCAAGGCTATATATCATCCCTTGATTGTCTGAGAATTTGTTATCGTGAAATGTTGTTCTTGTATCTTACCAAGCCAATGTGCATTTTCTCCTGAAATATGTGTTTGAGAAAGAAAAAAATTAACAGCAAGTAAATGGACTTTTACCTGTGTGTGCTTGCCTAAGATATAATGGAAAAAAAATTCAATATATTTTACAAGAGAATAAGTATATTTTTCAATTAAAGTATATTTAAATTCATCCTCTGATAAAGTTTAGCTCTTGTTCATTATTTTGAAGAAGAATATAAAATATTGCCTCTTCAGTAGCATTAGTATAGATAATGAAATCTTTTTTGAAATTCGGTTTCGCCAAAACCGGTGCAGAACTGATTGCTTTATTGACTTCTACAGAAGGATTTCCGGTATCATCATTCCATGAGAATGATTGATCTTGCTTGAGCATGTTATGAATTGGTTTAACAATTCTTACAAAATCGGGGATAAATCTTCTAACAAAAATGATTTTTCCCATGAAAGATTGAATTTATTTTTTAGAAGGGGATTGAATACTTTGAATACCAATAACCCTCTCAGGATCAATGTTAATTCCCAAATCAGAAACAATATTACCAAAAATTTTACCTTGGGTGACACCAAAGATTGATTTTGTAGGGTTCAAGGACATTCCATACTTTCCGCAACACAAGAAGACTTTTCTAAGATGATAAAAATGATGTTGTCAATTTCTGGAATAGATAGTTAAATCATCAAGATAGATTTGAATAATCTTACCGATAATTTTGTCAAATTTAATTTTCATAGCCCTCTCAAAAGTAGCACCTGCATTTATTAGACCAAAAGGAATTCTTTCATATGCAAAGGTACATCTTGTGCAGAAATTTCAGCTGGGGTAGACATAGAAGTCACCCCTTTTCTCTCAAAATCAATCATTTGATTGCTCATATCTTGTACCAATTGCAATATAGTTGACATGTCATTATGTTTAACATAGTCTTCACTTGGAAGACCTATTTTGGCCAACTATTCCTCAAATTCCAAGCATGTTTGCAATGTAGATCCTAGAGTATCAACATTCTTTTCTTCAATCATATGTCTATAAGCATCAAGTAAATTATTCTAGTAATGCATCAAAGTGGCTTGATTACGAGGTCTGATAATTTCTTGGATTTGATTATACAATTTAGTGAAATGCAAATTGAAATATTTTATAGTTTCACCCTTGTTATAAACAAGATTGTGTATTCTTTGAGAATTAAGATTGTGTATTCTTTGAGCAATTTTGCTGGACTTTGAGGTTGTCCATATGCTCTTACTTAAACCAATATGACAATTGGGCCCAAGTAGAAAAGATCTTGGGTGGTAATTCAAAGAAATCATTCACAACTTTCCCCTATAATGAGTTGACAAAGAGACGCATACAAATGTCATCCTCATTTTCCCCAATGTTATGACATGCATTAGAAAAGGCAATGAGATGTTCATTGACTGATATAGTGTTATTTCCATAAAACGTAGGAAAATGGTCTTTAAAATTTGGAAGATGACATGTAGTTGGATTTAAATTAGTGGGAGAAGACACATGCCATAGAGTAGCATTTACATCTTCAAATTTGAATAAACCAATTTCTTTTATAACCTTGGTTGGATTTGTAGTTGATACAACATGATTATAATGGCTATACATACTTCCCATTAGGGAAGATGTTGAAGTTTTTGAAGATGTAGAACCATTAGTACCTCCAGATCCACCACTGGATGAAGTCATTTTGGGTTTCCCCGGAGGAAAGGAGACTAAAATTATTGTTATTTTGGAAGAAGAATCTGAAAAAGATCTTCTAAGTTTAGGTTGAATATTTTCTAAATTTATTTTTTCCTTCCTATTTCTAGGAGAGGATCAAATTCTGGAGATTGCCTCTTAAAGGTCTATAAAGACAAGAATTAGTGGACATAATACAATAAATTATTGAGGAGGCATATTTCTAGCTTTTCTCTGAAGGGATTCTCCTTTATCCTAAATTTAAATGTCTCTAGCTATAGCTTCCCAAGAACATTCAAGTTCTTCCCAAGTACAGGAAGTTTCAGGAATTAAATAAAAAATATAAGAAGCAATGTTTCTTTGACCATGAAACCTTAGGTTAGGTTGTTGCTAGGTAGGAAAATCCATTAATAAAGTGATAAAAATAAGAATATACAAAAAAACAAAACTAGAGAGTAAAAATATTACTCCCCAATATGGTCACCAAATAAATCTTGATGCGAGGAATGGAAAGTTATCACTTAAGCATTTTCAAATCTCACTAGGCTAAGGTAAGATAGAAAGGAATGTTACCTTTTGTTTATATCCTATGAAAAACTAACAATCAACCCTCAAGAAGTATGTTCTTGGGCCTGATGCTATTATCAAGGTATGTGTTTTTGATAAAAAAATAAAATGTAAAAAAAAGTTTATGTGTGAATGTTTATAAAAAATGAACAAAATAAAGAATACATAAAATCTAAAAACTAGCAACACAAGTCTCAATTAAGAAATAATCATTTTTATATTAAAGATAAATTTTATGTGTTACAACCAAATGCCTCTTTTCAAACCCCTACGAGGGTAAGGGCCAAAACCAGACTTAGAAGTCTAGGATGGAATTTTAACAATCATACAAAGAAAACTAGTGTCTAAAAGAAAATGACCAAGACTGAAATATGCTATATCAACCAAGCCACAAGTTTATCAATCCTTGACTCTGCAAAATAGTCTTAATCGGAACTAAAACTTAATTCAGAAATTATAATGAAACTAAACATAATTCCAAGAAAAATGAATGACCTTCTGAAGTATGTGAAATGTCTATGCTTCTTAGTCCTTTCTTATTTTCCACCTTTAGAATGATCATGCTATCAACAAGAGGATTTAGCTCTCAAAGAACTCAAAAAATGAAAGAATTAAATTCAGAAATCTCAATATGAAACAAGAGCCAACCATATCAGAAGTATTTCTCTCCCTAATTCCCCGTGTCTTCCTTGTCCTTCTTTCTTCCTTTTATTCTCTAAAAGGTAATTCTTCAAGTAGTTGAACTACTTTGTGTAACTAAATTTAAATAACATTAATTAATAAATAGGACAAATATTTAATATGATAAGGATAATTATTAAATAATATAATAACTAAATAGGTGGAGTCCCCCTCTATCATGCATCCTTTATTTCAATAACCATTTCTATCGTTTCCTTGCCGCTCCATAATATTATCAAATATAAAAATAAACACCATAAACATGCATCAAAATTACCATGATATATATCACTTGTATCTCCCATAAATTAACATGATATTTTGAAGTTTCAAAAATAAATATCATGGTTCTGCCATCTTTCCAAAATGGTGTCATAGTCAAATGTAAAAATAAACAAAATCAAAATAACCTGGGGGATTTATTTTTGAAAAATTCTTCCCTTTCCCTGATGAAGTCCTCATACTAAAGCTTATTTTCTTCCAGATGGGCTACCTCTAGATGCATGTCATTTAAACTTCCCTTACCATTTCCTGTTGATTCTATATTGGAGTGAGCAAAGGAAGAGGACTTAGCCATAATGGTAGAGGTAATCGGTTGCTTACCTTTGTCAACCTGAGAGTCATGAGGAGTAGCTTTGTGATCATTTGGAGGTGGGGGAGGAGGAGGTATAGATAAATTAGTGGTAGTTGCTAGCACAGTCTAAACTGGTAATGTTGGGTGAACTGGAGGAGAAGGAAAATATGCATTAGTGGAGAAAATATGAATTGGAGGAGGAGGGGGGTCAATGGGCCATTGATTGGCACCAGAAGAAGGATTGACAGGTATATTACCCCATCCATCATTATGAGACTGCACAGGGGATTCAATAACATTGACAATACCAAGGTGAGGTTGCAAGATAACATTAGGAGGTACTTGGGGTTGAGGCAAGGCATGCTATCCACCAAGATTTAAGTTCCCAGTTTGAATTGACTGCTAAAACTCATCTAAATAAACATCAAAGTGAATAGAGAACCTGAGATTTTTATGCCCCCCAGGTTTCCAAAATATATTGGGAAATCTCCCTCTTCTTCCTCTATTTCCCCCTCTATTCCTACCCTTGTTGAAGAAGCTCAACTATGTCCATCATAGTCAAGTTAGTACATGCATAAGCCACAATAAAATAAAACATCCAACACAATTTTCCATCATGATTAAATTGGCTCTGAACTAACAAAACCATGCAACACAAATGGGAGGTGGAAAGGAAAATTGAAAACAAGGACAACAATACAATTTTTTCCAATATCCAATCATGAAATTTGTTATCTATAGACCACCATTTCTAAAGATATGTATAGAAAATTACAAGAATATTTTCCAATACTATCAACTTTAAACCATGTATGTATATATCATTATGATAACAATCAACCAAAAACATTCCCAAATCCTTTCACATCATTTAATTTTGCCTCCAATTAATGATGTTGATAACATCAAATTGTATCCCTTCTATTGCATTTTACTTTAATTATATAGACATGGAATAAATGGAAAAATGAATTTTAATGAAAGGGAATTGAGGGAAGTGAAACCGATGAAGGGGAAAATAAGTCTATATAACAATCCTTTTAAAACATATGACTTCCTTCATTAAACTTTGCAATCTGAATTGAAAATATTGTTGGGTTGTTATATTCTTTGCAGTGAAAGTCAAGGTGGATCGACTGACAGTCGAAGATGAAGGTCAAGGTGGTTCGACCAGGTAAAGACGAAGTCAATGTGGATAGACAACAAGTCGAAGGTTGAGTTTAGTCGACAAGGTAAAGTTGAAGTCGAAGGTCGAGGTGGTTCGACAAGGTAAAGACATCAAAAACAAGTCGAAGAGTTCAACGAACAAGAGGTCTACAGGAGGGCATGTGACGACTGAATGAATATTGAATGAAGGTCGAAGGGTAATCCGACTTGGTAGTCGACTATAAAAGAATCTTGAGATTCCTTGGATTTGTAGCCAATGATCTGCATGGATCTGTCACCATTTTTGGGCGCCTTTTATTTAGTGTTTTTCCTAATGTAAATCCTATAAATAAGGTGTGTTGTAAGGCTGTAAACGAATAATCAATGAATGTTGAATCTTTATATGATGAATGGATAATCGCCAAGAGTCTTTAATTTAGAGGGTGTTGGTCATACAGATGTAAGACGAATTGGCTACAGGGTTGTTCTTACGAAAGAGGGTATGATGTCGATTGTGTCTTAGGTGTGGGCCAAGGTTAGACATGTAACCTTTTATTTTATGAATGAATAAGACAACAAGGAGAAGAACACTCAAGGAATGTTGATTTTCTTGGTTTGGGTTTCCAGGGTAAAATCTGTGTGTACTATGTGTTTGTTGTGTCATTTACTTTCTTGATTAAATATTTATTCCTCTCTTCTGCTAGGTTTATCATGGAAGTGTGTCTCATTTATTAACATGTGGTATCAGAGCTCGGTTTAACAACCTTGGATATGAGTTAAACTCTAGGTTCAGTGAGAGTCGTAAGTTAGAAATATTTAAATATTGTGCTAAATATTGTTTTAAAGAATGGTGAACAACTCAAGAATAGAGATCAAAAAATTCAATCTCCAAAATTTTGAGCTTTGGAAGCTTAAAATTGAATATCTCCTTGTAGATCAATAACAATGGAAAACAGTCTCTCCAGCTACCATGTTAGCAGGTATGTCGACGAAAGAATGTGAGAAACACGAGAGAATATCAAGGAGTATGATTCGACTTTGTCTTGCAGATTCGGTGTTGTTGAATATCTCAGTTGAAGATTCGGCCAAGAAACTACGGGACAAGTTGGGAAGCTTGTACCAGTCGAAATCCCTGGAAAATAAGTTGTTTCTAAGAAAGAAACTATATCTTCTGAGAATGAGTGATGGCAGTTCAGTGACTGAGCATTTAAATGCGTTTAATACCATTATAATCTAGTTATCTTATGTGGGTGTTAAAATCACTGAAGAGGAGAAATGTATTAGATTATTATGTTATTTTCCAGACTCCATGGATATCTTAGTTATGGCTATAGGGAGTAATACAACCACATTAGAACTAGAAATTATGCTTTAATGGTGAGAGATCAACTGGTTGACAGAGATAAAGGCAAATTATCCGGTAAAAAGTCTAAGTCGAAGGGTAGATCTAAATCCTTCGTTCAGTCGACAAGAAGATGTTGGAAATGTCATAAAATTGGGCATTACAAAATGGACTGCAATTCGAAGGCGATGGAATTTAGTACAAGATCCGATGAGAATAAATCAACTGAGAGAAAGACAAATCCAGATAAGGGAGGCAATGTGTACCTGGCATTGACCAGTACACAGTCGGATCAAGATGTTTGGTTGATCGACTCAGGAGCATCCTATCATATGACACCACATAGAGAATGGTTATGTGAATATGAACGATATAAAGGAGGAGAAGTGTTCTTGGGGGATGACTCAACAACCAGAATTGTCAAACGAGGTTTGGCAAAAAAAATGATATATGTCAGTAAGATTAGTGGTGTTGGCATGCACACTCTATTTCAGAAGGATTCGTGCAATATGGTCAGAGGTGTGATGGTATTAATGAAAGGAGTTCGGATTAGAACCCTATACAAGTTTCTAGGGAGTGTCGACTCGACAAGATGAAACAACATCATTTTTCCTGAAGTCAACTTGACTTTGACTCCAATTGACTTGACTCAGGATGAGTCGATTAAAACTAACTTGACAATTCATCGTAAAGTCGATCTGACCATGCTATGGCACGAGAGAATGGGACACATTGGAGAAAAAAGGACTTTGATCTATGCATAAAAAAGGTATGGTTGAAGAATTTCCTGCATGTAATTTAGAAATCAACTTTTGTGAACATTGTATATATGGAAAACAAAGTCGGTCGAGGTTCCCATCTGGAGAGAAAAGGGAAAATGGGATTCTAGAGTTGGTTCATAGTGATTTGTTTTGCCCTGTTACAGTTCCTTCACTTGGTGGATCCATATATTATGTCTCCTTCATAGATAAATTTTCCATGAAGACATGAATATATTTCCTGAGGAAGAAATCAAAATTTTTCGATAAATTCAAAGAGTTTAAATCTCTTGTAGAAAACCAGACAGATAAGAAGATTAAGGTGTTGAGAACTGACAATGGTGGTGAATTCTATGGAAAATAATGTTATCAGTTCTGCAAGTAGTGTGGCATAGCACGCCATATACCCCACAATAAAATGGAGTTTCCAAGAGAATGAAAAAAAAATTGATGGACAAGGCAAGGAGCATGCTCAGTGGTGATGTGATCACACAAGAATTCTAGGTAGAGGCAGTCGACACTGCAAAATATCTATTGAATTTTCATCCTTCGTCAACGCTAGTCGACACAACTCCACATGAGGTATGGTCAGGTAAGAATCCTTTGGTTTCACATCTCAAAGTATTTGGCTATGATGTGTTTGTGCATGTTCCCAGGGAAAAGAGGTGCAAGTTGGAAAAGAGGGAAGTCAAATGTATTTTCATTGGATACAAAGAAGGAATTAAAGGATATAAGATATGGGATCCTGCATCAAGGAAAATAGTGTACAGTCAATATGTGGTCTTCATAGAATTCGAAAGTAAGTCTGAGGCTGAAGAAATTGTTCAGACCGAGAATACCAAGAATAATCCTGAGACATTGTGGTTTGAACTGAGGAATGAGGAAGAGGTGGAACAACCCACCCCGGTTGTAAGGGGGTTAGGAAGAGTAAGAAAATCATTCGAATGGTATTTTTTGCCTAAATTTCATTTTTCATTCGTGTTAACTACAACTGATGATGAGCCCAAGTTAGTCGGGGAGGTAGTCGACTCAACAGAGGGAAAACTATGGAAGGACGCCATGGTTGAAGAGATGGAATCCTTGCACAATAATGAGACATGGGACTTAGTCAAGTTTCCTAGTGGAAGAAATCATGTCGGTAGAAAATGGGTATTCAAGAAGAATATGAATGCAACAGGTCAAGTTGAGAAATTCAAAGCTCGACTAGTAGCGAAAGGATATTCCCAAGTCGAAGGAGTGGACTTCGGTGAGATTTTTTCCCCTGTTGCAAAATTAACTTCAATTAGAGTATTAATGTCTTTGGCTACAACATTTGATCTAGAAAAAGAACAGATGGATGTGAAGACATCATTCCTACATGGGGACCAGGAAGAAGAAATCTACATGAAACAATCTAAAGGATTTGTAGTAAAGGGAAATAAACATTTGGTGTGTAAACTGAAAAGATCCATTTATGGTATAAATCAATCACCAAGGATGTGGTACCAAAATTTCAACACATACATCCTTAGTTTGGGATTTGTGAAAAGAAAAGTTGATCATTGCATATATTCCAAAGAAGAAGGTGGGTGTTTCATATATGTAGCTTTGTATGTCGATGACATGTTGTTGATTGGAAACAACATGGACGCAATACAGGAGGTGAAGAAGCATATATCCTCCAAGTTCGACATGAAGGATCTTGGTGCATCTAACTTCATTTTGGGAATGAAGATTAAGAAAGATCGAGCAGCTAGAAATCTCTGGTTGAACTAGACGAAGTATATTGAAACAATTTTGAAATGCTTCAACATGCAGAATTGCAAACTAGTGCAGGTGCCAATTCCTGTGGGAGCAAGGTTAATTGATGAATAGTGTCCAAAGACACAGGAACAAATATAGGACATGGAACATGTTCCCTGTGCAAGTGTTGTTGGTAGTCATGTATGTGATGGTCTGCACTCAACCAGACATTGCCCATGCAGTGCAAGTGTTGAGTAGATACATGTTGACACCTGGGAAGGATAACTAGACAACTGTCAAGAGAGTATTCAGGTATTTTTGTGGCACAAAATACTATGTTATATGATACGAAGGAAAACCTTTAGGCAGCAGTGAATTAAATGTACATGGCTTTGTCGACGCGGACTGGGTTAGAGATCTGGATTGATAGAGGTTGACCAGTGGATATGTCTACAGGATGTTTGGTGGAGAAATCGGTTGGATGAGTAAGTTAAAGGTGGTCCTAGCCTTGTCAAAAATAGAAGCTAAATACATGGAAGCCACTCATGGAAGACAATAAGTAGTATGGATGCAAAGGTTGTGTTCAGGAATCAGGTTTGAGCAGAGAGCTATGAAGATAAGTTGCAACAGTCAAAGCACAATATTTATGGAAAAGAACTCATGTTATCATTCTAAGACTAAGAACATTGATGTAAAATACCATTTCATGAGAGACATGGAGGAAAGCAACATGGTTCTACTGGAGAAAGTAGACATGTTGGAAAACATAGCAGAATCATTGACCAAGTATATGAGTGTTGTGAAGTTCTCTTGGTGCAAAGAGGAAATGGGCATTGTTTCCCTATATCTATGAATGAAAGTTCAAAGGTATCCCATTTTCAGAAAAGAAGACAACAAGTGGGAGAATGTTGGTTGTTATATTCTCTGCAGTGAAATTCAAGGTGGATCGACTGACAATCAAAGTCAAAGGTCGAGGTGGTTCGACTGGGTAAAGACGAAGTTGAGGTGGATAAAAAACAAGTCAAATAGGTCATCTGAAAATAGGTCGATAAGTGTGTGTGTGGAGACCGACTGAAGATTGAATGAAGGTCGACTGGTAGTCGATGGGTAATCTGACTTGGTAGTCCACTGTAACAGAATCCCTAGATTCATAGGATTTGTAGCCAATGATCTGCATGGATTTGTAACTGTTTTTGGGCTCCTTTTCTTTTGGGTTTTTCCTGCTATAAATCCTATAAAGAAGGCATGTTGTAAGGTTGTAAAAGGATAATCAATTAATATTGAATCTTTATATGATGAATGGCTAATCGCCAAGAGTCTGCAATTTAGAGGTTGTTGGTCATGCAGATGTAAGCTGAATTGGCTATAGGGTTGTTCTTTTGTAAGCAAGAGGGTATTATTTTGATTGTGTCTTAGGTGTGGAAAAAGTTTAGACATGTAACCTTTTATTCTAAATGAATAAAACAACAAGGAGCAGAACGCTCAAGGAATGCTAGTTTTCTCAGTTTGGGTTTCCAGGGTAAAATCTCTATGTATTGTGTGCTTGTTGTGTCATTTACTTTCTTGATTAAATCTTTCTTCCTCTCTTCTACTAGGTTTAGCGTGGAAGTGTGTCTCATTTCCTAACAAATAATCATGCATGCAAATAATTTCCATTTTAAAGCATGAACCACAGAAGTATATGAAATGAGAAGTTGTTCAATATCTTATCTCATAATTTTTTGTTGTAAACAATCATCCCACACATGCCATAATTTATCATTAAGATTTGTAATTGTTTCATCATGTTAGCAACACATTCCTATTATATATCCTTTATATTTCAACTTTCTTTAATTATATAGGCAAAAGAGTAATAATGAGGAATGTAATTTTAATGAGTGAGGATAGGCAAAACTTAAGTTATGAAAAGTGTTATTTGTGAAGGGAATATGAATCCTATATAACCATCCAAATGACACCAATTAATTCCCATTTCTTGTAACATCCAAAACAACCATCATTTCTATGAATTAGTTTATACTAGTTGAACACGGGAATGTTGTATATTCAATAGGGAATGTTCTTGCTCTTCTAACAATGGCCAGGGAATCAATGGAAAATTCCATTATTTAAATCAAAGTAATGTCATATAAAATTGCTCAACATAACCAGAGTGATACAAAATGTGAGCCTTAGTATAATTAGTTCATGTTCCAATTATATTTGAACTCTCTTTTTGACCCAATTAAATTAAACAAAACCATTTTCAAAGAAAAATGTTTACGAAGTAACCATTGCAACCAACCTACATATTGGTTCTTTATTGTATGCATGTGATGCTTTAACCTGTACAATACTTATCTCAAACCAATTGATTTTTATTTCTTTCCAAACTTTCAACTTAAACTGAATGAAAGAGTCTCATGTTAAGCATCATACCAACATGTATACGACATTATGTCATGACCATTTGAGTTGAAGGGAGGACATACTATATGTAACTCAAATAACCCAAGTTCGAGCCTGTGGATGTCATTGTAGAGATAGGGTATAAACTTATTACCCTACTATTTTGAAACCAAGTAGATTTGTGTTAACCCATAATGAAAAATACGAACTGGAAAGTTTGAGTATCAACTTCGGTACCCAAATTCCATCACCAAAATCCAATTCGAGTTCATATTTATCCAAGTATATAGCCAACTAAAAATGGCTTTCATTTGAAAACAAAATGAGAATGGTAACTCAAACTGTAACCCAATAAAATAGATATGAGTTCAGGTAAGTCCATTATCAACACAATATAGGTTTGAATCAACAGATATCATGTTGAGCTTGACTCAACATTTAAAAACCAAAGTGTGGATAAATACCAATCAACAGAGCACAACACTTTGACCTTGGTTCAAAACCCATTATTTTCTTTGATAAATAACATGTAAAGGGTGAGTTTGAACACATATTTTCACTTTAGTTCACCAATTAAAACCATAATGAAGACCCACTTCTTATTACTCACCAAGAACAATTAAAAATATTAGAGTAGGTCGACAATGGATTAAACTCTTTCAACAAGAAGAACCCATGAACTTCATCCACAAAATTGAACTGGGTTATTCCCAAAATGTCTAGACAACCACAAAATACAATAAAGAAATTGTGTTCAAATCTTGCTTCAATGTATGTTCAAATCTTGCTTCAATGTATGTGATGGGTGCCTAAAATGGCATACTTTCAACACCTGTTTATACCTTTTTGTTTACCATTTTCCATTAATCATTTTCCTTTTTGATACTTCCTTTATCCAGTTCACCTCACTTATCACAAAGGTATGAATCCTACCCCATATGCCATTATTACGTTATTTTTGCATATTTCTTAGAAGGAACTCATTACTTTCAGTTACTAATATTGCTACACAGGAGAATACAGTAGTTGCAACACCTCAAAATGGATGCAACACCTCTTTGTTGCAACTCCAAGTAATGTAGTTTCGGGCACAAACCAAGTTGTTGCAATTTCAGACACAAACCAATGACTGCAACTCTAGACAAACCATTGCAACTTCGAGCACATTTTCCACTTGTTGTGACTCCAAATAAATCTCTTCAGCATAACAATCAATGTTGCAGTTGGAAGTCGGAAAGCAATAGTCATGGGGAAAGGTGACAAGAGGCAAGTGGGAAATTAAAGGAGAAATCATTTTCCTATCGAGTCAACATATTCTTGATTCCCGCTAAAGTTTGACAGAATATTTGTAACAAGATGAAAAAAAGGATTCCCATGGATTTCCATCCATCGCTTTGTATAATTTTAGACAGTAGAGATGTTTTATAAAAACCTCAGCTTCCCCAAAGTCAGGAGGAGGAAAATATTCTAGCAATCACATTTTGTTGTTATCTCATACTTTGGCAATAGAATCTTTGTTCATGCTTTCATTTGTGTGTTGATGTATTGATTGATCGTGTGATTATGGTTATGTAGCTCAGTACCTCATATAAGGGGGTAGGGGGCCCTCCTTAGTTAGGTATTGTTTGTAACAATAGGATTAGAAATTTTTCTGATTTGTTGTCATTTAGAACTATAACATAGTATATTTGATTTCATATGCATTATATCTTTCAGTTTACTGCAATTTCATATGCACGGAACAAAACCGTGACACATGTGTGGTTTGGTTCTCTAGTTTTAAACTATAATTTGGATTCTTGTAGATTTACAACCATTTTGTGATCCCTGTTGTTGTAACTTTTGCATCTTCATCTTTGATTATAACAGGGTTTCGTTGTTGCAACTCGCGTTGTTGAAATTCAAGTTGTTGAATTTCTTTATGTGTTGTGGCTTCATTGTTGCAACTCTGCTTGTAGTTGCACTTTATTTTCCTTGCTTATTGATTTCCGATAGCTTTAGTCTCTCATGGTTTGGAATTGATATTGAAAGAATAACACTTCATTGTCGCAACAAAACACGATCTTCATCATACTCATGTAAGTCACCAATAGATCATATCATAAATTTCAATTTCCGCAAGTGTGATTTCAACTTCTGCAAGTGTGATTTCAATTCTCGCAAGTGTGATTTCAATTTCTGTAAGTGTGATAAAAATTATCACAAGTGTGATTTTAATTTCCACAAATGTGATTTTAATTTCCGCAAGTGTGATTTCAATTCTCTCAAGAGTGATTTCAATTTTCACAAGTGACTTAAATTTCCTGCCCGAATGTTATTTTCTTTTCTGCAACTTAGGCCATATCATAGTCTGGTGACTTAATCAAAGTATTTTGAATCTTTGAATTGTGACATTAAAGTGCTACAATGCCATAGTAAAAACAACACTCATCTTGCATAAATTGTGCACGACAATTTGCAAGTTCATACTAGCCCCGGATTGATAATTGAATGTAAAACTATTTATTTGTTTGCTAAGTTAATTAGAAAGTAATTGAAAAGTGCATCATTTTTGGCACCATTTCTAGGGAACTATAAAAAATAATGTAGTGTTGTTTAGTGGTGTGAATTTTTGTTCACTTCATTAGAATAGATGTTAAGATTTCCTTTCAGTAATTTGTAGGATGATTTTATAATATTTTCTATGCCCAAATCTAGAGATCAACAAGGTATATTTATTAGCTCTTCCAAAACCCCCAAAAATATAACATTGTAGGTCAATTGCAAGAAGGGAAGGAGAATCATCACCAAATTACTTATCACCAACAACAAGTTCACTTGTGAAAAAAAATCCTGAAGCATCTCCTCGGGTATCAAATATTGTGAAAGGATCTATGTATGTTGAGATTCCATTGTCAGAGGAACAGACCAACGAGCAATATCATTCATAATAGTTCCTTTTTCCTGAGGCACCTTTTGAAGCCCCATGAATTTCGGACTCCCAATCAAAGAAACATATGAAGAAACCAAGATGAAGAGCATCCCTCATTCCACCTTGTGAAACTTCCATGGGTTATCTAAAGAAGATCTTGATACCTTCCTCTTCGAGTTTGATGTACTTTGCATAAGTTATGACTATGTGACAAATACACAGAAATTGAAGATATTTCTCGCCACACTTAAGAGTGTCGTGCTACAATGGTTCATGGGCCTTAGAAAGGATATCATCCTCTCATGGTACGAGATGACAAAGAAATTTCTGGACAAATACCAAGAATACTACAAAGACAAGGAAAGAAGAGAGGAAGTTTTCAAGATGATGCAGGATGAAGACGAGAGCCTAGAAGACTACATTGAGCAATTCACCTATAACCTGCAAAGGGAAAACCAAGGAGACTTGGCTCCTAAAATATGATGTGTACACATCATATACATATTAAGGAAGGATCCAGACCCATTCGTCAACCTCAGGGCCAGATGAACCCAAAAATGAAATGCATAGTCAAAGAAGAGCTACAGAAATTTCTTACAGCTAACTTCATATATCCCATTTTTAATAGAGAGTGAGTCTCCCCTCTTGTCATGGTACCGAAGAAAAATGGTAAATGGAGAATTTGTGTATATTATAGAGAATTAAATAAAGCAACACATAAATATCATTTTCCATTAACGTTTATTGACCAGGTCTTGGACACACTAGCAAGAAAGAATCATTTTTCTTTCCTCGATGGTTTAAGTGGATACAACATGGTCCAAATCTCCCCTTAAGACAAAGAGAAAACATTGTTCACATGTCCTTGGGGAAAATTCACCTACCTTGTTCTACCATTCAGGTTATGCAACGCCCCCACTACCTTTCAACGAGTCGTTATAGTTATATTCTCTGATCTCATTCATGACTGTGGAAATATATATGGATGATTTTACAACATATGGGGATGAATTTGATGAGGCGTTATCTAATCTGGAAAAGATGCTAATAAACTACAAGGAGTTAAATGTTTCCCTTAGTAATGAAAAGTGTTTTATGATGACAATTGATGGCATTGTACTGGGACATCGTATCTCAGAGAAAGGTATTCAAGTCGATCTAGAAAAAATAAAGGCAATATTGAATTTTCCAACTCCAACTTCACAAGAGCAGGTACGAATCTTTATAGGATATATTGATTATTACCGTAGATTCATTGAAATTTTTTTACGTATTGCTTGTTTATTATTTGTTTTACTTAGAAAAGATATTGAGTTTGTATGGATAGAGACATGCAAGCATGTGCTTGATGAATTGAATGTTAAAGTATATGAAGCTCATGTACTAAGAGGGCATGATTGGAACCTCTCCTTCCACATTTGATGCATCCAACACCACTATCGGATCCATTCTGAGACAACTCGAAGGAAAAGACCCATATGCAATTTACTATGTCAGTAAGATTCTCTCGCCTGCCAAATTGAACTATGCATTAACTAAAAAAGAGTTTATTGTTGTTATTCATGCAATAAACAAGTTCAACCACTACGTTACTAGATATCTTGTAATCTTGCATACTGATCACGTTTCTATTAAATATTTAATGAACAAACTGATCACAAATGGAAGGGTCACTATATGTTTTTTTTTATTGCAAGAATTTGATATTACCATTTTAGAAAAACCATGAAAAGATATTGTAGTGGTTTACTTCCTTTCTAGAATAACATCTAATGAGAATGAACCTCCAGTAGAATAGTGTTTCTAGATGAATACCTCTTTGCAGTATCTACTAACTTACCTTGGTTTTCATATATTGCTAATTTTTTGGCTGCAGGAAAACTTTTGCATTATTTGAACCCTAAAGAACGACAAATTATAGTTAGGAAAATTGAAAGGTTCTCATGGATTTTTGGTTGCCTCCTCTACATTGGGCCTGATTTGATTATCACAAGGTGTGTACAAGAGGACGAATTCAATGAAATACTAAAATTCTATCATGATGGGCCATGTAGGGGGCACTTTGTAAAAAAACGATCGGGTACAAGATAATCCACTAGGGGTATTATTGGCCCACACTTTTCATAGACGCCAAAGAATATGTGAATAGGTGAGACAATTGTCAACACATGGGTAGACACGTACAAGCAGATGAAACGCCACTACAACCATAGATTGGTGTTAAAACATTTTGAAAAATGAGCCATTGATTTTGTAGTACCAGTAAATCCCTTGTCTCATCAACACTCCTACATCCTCGTCTGTACAGACTATGTCACAAAATGGATGGATGCAAAGGCACTTCTGGCAACAACCAAACATGAAGTAGTATAATTTCTCCATGAGTAAATTTTTGTAAGGTTCGAGATACCACGAGAGATAGTGATCGATGGAGGAACTCAATTCACATCATGACTTGTCATAGATATGATGGAAAAATATAAAATAAAGCATCGAGTAACAACACCATATCATCCACGTGCAAAAAGACAGGTAGATGGGACTAACAAGATCCTTGAGGCCATCATTACCAAAATAGTCATATTACACCTCAAGGTTTGGGCCCATAGACTCCCCAAAGATTTATGGGCCTATAGAACTACTTGGAGAAATACTTTAGAGTGCACACCTTATGAGTTAGTATATGGAAAAAGGGTACTCCTGGCCATAGAAATGGAAATCCAGACACTAAGAACAGTAGTACAACTTGGGTTGGAACTATCAGAGGCTCAAAAACAAAGATTGCTTCAAATCAATGAGTTGGATGAGTTATGAAAGGATGTCCTACATCAAGCCACAATGATATAGAATAAAAGGGATAGATGACACGATAATTTTTTCAAGAAAAAGAAGTTCAAGTTTGGAGACTAGGAATTATTATTTGATTCCATATTCAAGGACTTCAAAGGAAAATTTTGCACCAAATGGTTGGGTCCATATGAGATTGACACGGTCTATGACAGTGGGGCCATCAAACTCCACGCCATAAATGAAGACGGGGTTACTCTAATGGATAATGGAAATAAACTTCGCTTATATCAGTGACCCTTATCAAAGGAAGCCTTTTTGAGGAAAATTACAAATGGATGTCATGACAGTGACTTGGAAATCATTCATGTTGAACAATTTATGTTCATGCTTTCAAAAAAAATGTGAAAACTAGCTTAACTGGAATATTTAAAATAAATAAATAAAATCAGAATAAATAAGAAGGGAACTTCACAATTTCGTGATGGTTATGTCAGGATCTTTCTCAATAAATCTTAATAAAAACTTGTTTTCTCTGTAATCGTATTTTTCCAAGATACGTGGGGGAGAATAATGTTGTTTCCATTTCATGTTGTTGCAACTCTAGTTTTTGTGATTCTCTTTGCTACAACTCCTACTACTACAACTTTCATTGTTGCAACTCCCTTTGTATAAACTCCCATTTTTTGTCATTGCAATTCCACCATTCACTTCGCAAATTCCACTCTCATTCCCTATTTTTCTACTCCAACCACAACCCTCTTGTATTCTACAAATTTCCCTTTCCTCCTTCTCTCGATTGCAACCCCATTGTGGCCCTCCTTCATTCCATGAAAATCCCTAACAATTTCCATCCCTCTTTCAAATCTCAATCCTTCCATTTTGATGGTTGTAGATTCATTGTTGCGACTCATGTCACTGCAACTCCACTCACAGATTCATATCATTCTCTCCCTTTCCACCTTTCAAATGCACCACCCAATCCACACCAATTGGCACATCCTTTGTGCTATAGCTTCATTGTTGCAACTCTCAGTGTTGCGACTTCCTCCTTCTAAACAAATTTCAGTCCTTTCATTTTGGGTGCTACAACTTCATTTCTATGACTCACGTCGTTGCAACTACGCTCACAGCTTCATTCAATTTTCTTCACTTTCCACCCACACCTTTCCCCTCCATCACCTACACTGCAATTATTATCCCCACCATAGGGACACATTGCCAGTGTTGTAGTTTTTTTGTTGCAACTCCACTTGCAGCTCTCACTTCGAAGCATCTTTGTTCCTGCACTTCTTATCGTTGAAACTAACAATTCTGGTAATGATCGTTGATGGGACTCCTACCTTCCCTATCATGACTTGATCAACGTCGTACTCATACAACCACTCAACGTAATACATTACAGGTACGCATTCCTATGATAATTTGCAGTAAGTACTTTCTAAATGGCATGTGTCTAATGTCGTTCCTCTATAACCACCACATCATAGAATCATTACTATAATCACAAATTTCATAACCACCATCCTTATTGCTACAAATCCAAACCCACCACCCCATAATTTTCATAGCCCCTGCAAACATGAATAGTTAGATTTAGAGGAGGAAAGGAGCCATGGGAGGATCATTAATCTGTAAAGAGTCAATTGAATAGATGTTTCTTGATGTTTACGACAACATAAGGAAAATTTTGGGATGAGTGGGATAGATGGATTATGTCTTACTTTTGTAGGGATATGATGAAGGCATTTCTCTAGCATTCTCCTTGAATTACAAAGCCAATCATTCCACAGTCTTAGGAACACATGTGGAGGTGACTGAGGAAAATGTGGTAGAGGTTACTAACTTACCTTAGACAAGAGAGTGATGGTATAGTAGAAGAACTTCACAACCGGATGTTCTGAGGCAGTTCCTAGAGCCAGGAGAGGCTTTAGTAAAGAAAGGAATGGGATTTGACCACCAGTATTTACCTCATCCATGGGAAGATGTGGCCATTTTTCGTTCAGTGATACTTCACCTGTTAATGTCACTATGTCACCATTTACGTTCAACACATTCTCCTACTTGACCATCTACACCACAATCGGTTGATCAACATGCCATATTTATTATTTAGGACGTTGCATACAATGGCAGTGATGGTCCAAAGGGCGAAGAACCCTAGGGAGGTCGTATCACACCATGGCCTTATAAAATTACTATTCAAGCACACACTGCAAAAAGTAGGCCCCACATGGAACAACACTATGAATTCACCAGTTTTCCTTAATGAAGATGAATTTGTTGCACTTCAAGAAGCCCAGCAGGAAATCCCTAGACTCCTGGCTCCAAAAGTGACCAAGGATACAACTCCTCCACTAGAGAACGATGTCACAGACACAGTAGAAGCAGTTGTTTCGAATCCACAAAATAAACCCAAGAGGAAAAGCAGGGAAAAATCCCTCTAGGATGCAACTTCGGTAGAAGCACACTGCGACAATGATGTGGAAATAAAGGCCAGTAAACCACCCACAAAGTGACTTTGAAGGGTTAATAAAACTAAACCTATTGTGTCGAAAAAAGGAAGTACAAAAACATGATGTTGCAACTCATCATAAGAAAAGAATAACTACCAATCCCAAGGAACAAGTCGAGGAGGAAGAACAGGAAACAGAGGAAGTCAAACCCTCCCCTCCTACACAAAAACTAGAGGAGGATACTAACATGGATGCCCAAGAGGTCTTAGCTGACAAACAGGAACCAGACCAAGGCACTCTTAGCGAAGGCCTCAACGCTCTCCTGGAAACGTACGCAGATGAAGAAGAAGTGGTATCTTCCATTGAGTCACCCACAATAACCAGTGGAGAAGCCTACTCAAGAACATGCTCCAACACAGGCAGAGGACCCAACACAAGGAAATGAGGAACAAGAGGAAGAAGCCTCTATTATTTCACCAAAAATAGAAGAAATAAATTATCCAACACCATCGCCCAATCTTCAAGATCCATAGGTGGAAAATCTAGAACAATATGGAAAAACAGAAGATAGATAGGACATAGAAGTACTCATTGACACAACAGTGAGCATACTTGAAGGAAAATAATAGGAAACAGTGTCTCTTGCTAAAATAGAAAGAGGCACTCTTGATGAATCAAATGTTGCTACTCTGGAAGACAAGAAAGAAATAGAACCAGAGGCCCCTATTATCACACAAAAACTAGTAGGAGGACCTCTTAGGGGACGACCTACCCATTCACCAGAAGAACAAGTAACATAAGAGATCCCACCACGAAATGACTCAGTTGATGTGCCAGACCCTGGGCTACAGGAACCACAAACAAATGTTGTTTCCATAGAATAAAGGATCACTCCCATATGGGTAAGCATTCCCCACTCTCTTGTTGGATTACTGAGAGAGGG
>ML820535.1:32003-60623 GCA_009831015.1 Picea engelmannii | reverse complement strand
CACTTTGAATTATAGTACACTCATCACTTCACTTTATTATTTACCTTCTAAAATCTCTTAAACCACTTTGACTACTTTGACCTTTGGGGGCTTCTAGATGACATATGAGGGTCCTCCAACTTCGTAAGGCCATAACTCTCAAAATGTGAGGAGTTATGTGACATTACACATACCACCAGAAATGGAATGACATGTACTATACATATAGAATAGTATTACCTTCAAATATATCAAAAATCATATCGTTATCCATCAAACAAACTTGGGTCCATTACCCAAACCTGGGTACTTATCCAACTTCACATGGTCATAACTCTCTAACCGTGAGGAGTTATGTGACGTTCCACATACCACCGAAAATGGCATGACAAGCACTATAAATCTAGGATAGTTTCCCTGAAAAATTCATTGTCCTTCATCTCATTATTCCACAATTAATCATGGGTTCTTTTACTCCGCAAAGCGTCTTCCCGTGAGGGCTTTCACCATAAGGGGACCACTTTGGAGTTCATCCATATTTACTTATTATCAAACATGAAAAGAAAAGAATGATTCATCTTTACATCAAACAATCTTGGGTCCATTACACAAACCTTTCTGTTACAGGGATTTCTTCAAGGGTTGACATTAATGACAACCAACCTTAATCAACAGGAAACAAGAAAAGAAAAGAACAGGAAACAGTGCCTCTTGCTAAAATAGCAAGAGGCACTCTTGATGAATTAAATGTTGCTACTATGGAAGACAATAAAGAAATAGAACCAGAGGCCCCTATTGTCACACAAAAACCAGTAGGAGGACCTCTTAGGGGACGACCTACCCATTCACCAGAAGAATAAGGAACATAAGAGATCCCACCAGGAAATGACTCGGTTGATGTGCCAGACCCTGGGCTACATGAACCACAAACAAATGTTGTTTCCATATAATAAAGGATCACTCCCAAATGGGTAAGCATCCCCCACTCTCTCCCTATTTATGCCTCTTTGGTGAGAGAAAATAAAATGTTGAGGATGAAGAATTTAAAGCTTAAGATCAATTTGAAAATGCTCAGAGAAGAGCTTGAAGAACATAAGGCACCTGAGAAATAAAGTCACCCTACAACAATTCCTCTTGCTACAAGGGAAATCTTAATCGACTCACAGGAAAGAGGTCATCCTAAAGAGACAAAATAAGTAGTTTTTCAAGCTACTTAGATGAAGACAAAGACAAAACAAAACAAATAAGTTCCAACAGGAGAGGATATAAATGAAGAGAAGGAGGCAGTATAAGAGGTAATATGTGGTATCAGTGACCCCCAAGGTCACCCTGACTTCTCTAAACACTGAGTGATTGTGGTTGCATGGGGACATGCAATAGTTTAGGGCTGGGGGAGATGAGGAGTGCCTAAAATGGCATACTTTCAGCACCCACCTATACTTTTTTCTCACCATTTTCAGTTAATCACTTCCCTTTTTGATATTTTCTTTATCCAGTTCACCTCACATATCACTAAGGTATGAATCCTACCCCATATGCATACTTGAAGGAAAAGAACAGGAAACGGTGCCTCTTGCAATTTTAGCAAGAGACACTCTTGATTAATCAAATGTTGCTACTTTGGAAGACAATAAAAAAATAGAACCAAAGGCCCCTATTGTCACACAAAAACCAGTAGGAGGACCTCTTAGGGGACAACCTACCCATTCGCCAGAATAACAAGGAACATAAGAGATCCCACCAGGAAATGACTCGGTTGATGTGCCAGACCCTGGGCTACAAGAACCACAAACAAATGTTGTTTCCGTAGAATAAAGGATCACTCCCAGATGGGTAAGCATCCCCCACTCTCTCCCTATTTATGCCTCTTTGGTGAGAGAAAACAAAATGTTGAGGATAAAAAATTTAAAGCTTAAGATCAATTTGAAAATGCTCAGAGAAGAGCTTGAAGAACATAAGGCACCTGAGAAATCAGTTACCCTACAACAATTTCTCTTGCTACAAGGGAACCCTTAATCGGCTCACAGGAAAGAGGTCATCCTAAAGAGACAAAAGAAGTAGTTTTTCAAGATACATATTTTATGGAAATTGATAAATCCACTCAAACGAAGACGAAGACAAAACAAAACAAATAAGTTCCAACAGGATAGGATATAAATGAAGAGAAGGAGGCAGTATAAGAGGTAATATGTGGTATCAGTGACCCCCAAGGTCACCCTGACTTCTCTAAACATTGAGTGGTTGTGGTTGCATGGGGACATGCAATAGTTTAGGGATGGGGGAGATGAGGAGTTCCTAAAATGGCATACTTTCATCACCCACCTATACTTTTTGCTTACCATTTTCAGTTAATCACTTCCCTTTTTGATATTTCCTTTATCCAGTTCACCTCACATATCACTAAGGTATGCATACTTGAAGGAAAAGAACAGGAAATAGTGTCTCTTGCTAAAATAGCAAGAGGCACTCTTGATGAATCAAATGTTGCTACTCTGGAAGACAAGAAAGAAATAGAACCAGAGGCCCTTATTTTCACACAAAAACCAGTAGGAGGACCTCTTAGGGGACGACCTACCCATTCACCAGAAGAACAAGGAACATAAGAGATCCCACCAAGAAATGACGCAGTTGATGTGCCAGACCATGGGCTACAGGAACCACAAACAAATGTTGTTTCCATAGAATAAAGGATCACTCCCAGATGGGTAAGCATCTCCCACTCTCTCCCTATTTATGCCTCTTTGGTGAGAGAAAACAAAATGTTGAGGATGAAGAATTTAAAGCTTAAGATCAATTTGAAAATGCTCAGAGAAAAGCTTGAAGAACATAAGGCACCTGAAAAATCAAGTTACCCTGCAACAATTCCTCTTGCTACAAGGGAACCCTTAATCGGCTCATAGGAAAGAGGTCATCCTAAAAAGACAAAAGAAGTAGTTTTTCAAGATACATATTTTATGGTAATTGATAAATCCACTCAGACATAGATGAAGACAAAACAAACAAATAAGTTCCAACAAGAGAGGATATAAATGAAGAGAAGGAGGCAGTATAAGAGGTAATATGTGGTATCAGTGACCCCCAAGGTCACCCTGACTTCTCTAAACACTGAGTGATTGTGGTTGCATGGGGACATATCACTAAGGTATGAATCCTACCCCATATGCCATTATTACATTATTTTTTCATAATTCTTAGAAGGAACTCGTTATTTTCAGTTACTATTATTGCTACATAGGAGAATACAGTAGATACAACACCTCAAAGTGGTTGCATCACCTCTCTCTTGCAACTCCAAGTAATGTAGTTTCGGGCGCAAACCAAGTTATTGCAATTTCGTACACAAACCAACAATTGCAATTCAAGGTGCATTCATGGTTGTTGCAAATCCAGAAAAAAATAGTTGCAAATCCGAGCATGTTTTTTTCTTGTTGCGACTCCAAATAAAACTATCTGGCACAACATTCAGTTTTGCAGTTAGCAGTCAGTATGCAATATTCACGAGGAAAGGTGACAAGAGGCAAGTGGGCGATTAAAGGAGAAATAAGTTTTCTATCGAATCAACACATGCTCAATTCCAACTAAATTTTGATAGAATCTTTGTAACCGGATGAATAGCAAGATTCCCATGGTTTTCCATCCATAAATTTGTATAATTTTAGAAGGTAGACCTATTATATAAGAACCTCATATTCCCCAGAGCTGGGAGGAGGAAAATATTCTAGAAATTACATTTTATTGTTATTGTATCTTTCAGACTTCAACAATAAAATCTTTGTTTCTGCTTTCATTTATGTGTTGATGTATTGATTTAACATGTGATTCTAGTTTTGTAGCTCAGTACCTCACCTAAGGGGGTAGGCCCCCCTCCTTAGTCAAGCACTACCCACAACAATAGGATTAGATATTATCATCTTACTTATGTTATGTTTACTTTATCGTTGTTCGCTTTCAATTATTATAATTCCATATTCATATCTTTATTCACATATTGTAGACGTTTTTCCGATTTTTTGTCATTCAGAATTGTATCATAGACTATTTCATTCCAGATTCATTATATCTTTCAGTTCACTGTAATTCCATGTGCACAGAACAAAACCGTGACTCATGTGTGGTTTGGTTCTCTAGTTTTAAACTATAATTTGGATTCATGTAGAATTACAACCATTTTGTGATCCCCATTGTTGTAACTTGTGCCTCTTCAACTATGATTATAACAGGTTTTTGTTGTTGCAACTTGCATTGCTGCAACTCAAGGTGTTGAATTTCTTTTCATGTTGCATCTTCGTTGTTGCAACTCACGTTGCTTCGACTCTGCTTGCAGCTGCACTTTATTTTCCTTTCTTTTTTTATTTTTGATAGCTTTAGTCTCTAATGGTTTAGAATTGATATTGAAAGAAAAACACTTCATTGTCGCAACAAAACACGATCTTCATCATACTCATGCAAGTCACTAATAGATCATAGCATAAGTTTCAATTTCCGCAAGTGTGATTTTAATTTCCGTAAGTGTGATTTCAACTTCAGCAAGTGTGATTTCAATTTTCGAAAGTGTGATTTCAATTTCCGCAAGTGTGATTTCCATTTCTGCAAGTGTGATTTCAATTCTCGCAAGTGTGATTTCAATTTCCACAAACGTGATTTTAATTTCTGCAAGTGTGATTTTGATTCTCGCAAGAGTGATTTCAATTTTCACAAGTGACTTCAATTTCCTTCCCGAACACTATTTGATTTCCTATAACTTAGGCCATATCATAGTCTGGTGACTTAATCAAATTATTTTGAATCTTTGAATTGTGACATTAAAGTGCTACAACACCATAGTAAAAACAACACTCTTCTTGCATAAATTGTGCACGACAGTTTGCAAGTTCATACAATCCTCGGATTGATAATTAAATGTACAAATATTCATTTTCTTGCTAAGTTAATTAGAAAGTGATTGAAAATTTTGTCAGTATGAAAACCAAGAGTTGCAAGAAACCTTTTTTTATTCAAAAATTGATATGGAAGGTGATAAAGTGAAAGATGCATGACAAACATAGATTCAAACATTGACGGACAACCATCTTTCCTTGCTTTTCCTTCACACGGTGATAAAGTAGGGGAAGAGAAAAAAAATCATGCAGACAATCATGCTAGCCATAGCCATATTTAACTAATCATAAATACAATTTAACTATAGAATATGTGAAACAAATTGCAGGCTCATACCTTGTACAATGATGCTTTTAAACCAAAGGTGAGGTATGAATTAGTTATGGAAACCAACAAGAGCGTGGGTTTTAGCAAGTGGAGCTCAGAGCCGTTTTCCCAACTTTCAACAGAGAAAATGACCGAAATCCAAGACAAACAAGGAGTGATAGTGTGTGGGACTGTGGCATAAATTCCCACATCTTGGCACCTTCAATGCATGGCCATGTCTATCACGTTGTCGATCCAACAAACCATTACAATGCATTCCAAGTCAATAATCCACCCAACATACATAACCCTCACAGCATGTGAATTTTCCATTATCTCAAATCAAATAAATATCAAATATGTTGACTCATAACTTTGAAATAGGAAACATCCATATACCATATACCACATGTGAAATATATAAGCCAAGACATCTCTATATTATATGTGAGCTCCTTATCAAATGTCAACTATAAACCGTAAATAGGTCACATATTGTATATCTTAATCTGAGTATAAGTCATACGTTGATTGTCTTCCATGCAAAGTATTACCTCCAATATGATGCTTCAATCACAACAACCAAAATTTTAAACAGCTTGTGATAACACCCATCATAATATGACCCAAATTAAAATGAGTTACGGTATATGTGATATCCATATATCGAGCTCTATGGGTATTTAAGGAGATATGGAAACTATGTGGTCATGAATTGACCCAAACTTTTTCCTTCAAAGTATGCAAACTATTGAACATATATAATGCCAACAATATATATGGAATTTGCTAGCTAGCTTGTATGCCATATTTTTAAAGATTCAAAATTTAAACCACATGCTTGGACTTGGATAAATTTCTCTCATATACCTTTTATGAATTCTACCAATGTTCTTGAAGACATAGAACCTTTTCATTCTTCATACCCAAATGCATGCAATCCTTTTCAATACCAACCATATGCATAGCAAAATGACCATAAGCCATTTCTTCAAGAGGACAAAAATGAAGTATATCATGCTGAGGAAAAGCTTAGAAAACAAGTATTTTGCCTTTAAACTTTGGGGACCAAACCTATTAGCTATATAGAGATATTAATAATAGGCTTCGCAATTCTTTGCGAGCATTTATAATAGGTGACGAATTATTGAGTCAACATTGACAGCCATCGATATATAAGAAGTTCTACATGTTAAAGTTTATGGAATCATAATCATCCATACACATGTTATACATGGAAATCCTATGTTTATATTTAAGAATATTCAAGTAACTATATTGACTATAAAGAGGACCAGGAAATGGACTAAGTGATATTGGTTGTTTGAGAGGAACACGTGCATATGAAAGGATAAACAACCCAACATTTATTTGAGACTTTGCAATCATGTAATTATTGACACAAAAGGAGAATTTGGTCTCAACATAAAGCATAGGAAGGGAAGATGGTCAAGCACCATAGAAAGCAAAACTGTAACAGGTTTCATATTTACTTTACAGATGGAAAAGAAAAGAGAATTCATCACTACCCTCCAATAATTTAACTGACCTTGGTATTTACTTGGACATTTTTTTTCTGTCAACTGCTATAATTGTTTGGATCACCTAGTGGAGATTCTTTGGACCTAGTATTTATATCATGTGTCGGCCCACTAGAAATCTTAGTCAACTCAATGGAAGGATATAGCTTGGTCAATTTAGGATGAAACAAAGTTAATTTGGATTCCAAAGTTTCTAAAAATGATCATATGGAAGTGTTCCTACATAACTTTTCTATATTGGCTATTAGATCCTTGACCACATTAGGAAGTATTAGACCATCAGTTTTGGGTAGTCGGTCATTAATATAATGGGATAGTGTGACACGCTAAAGTTCACCTTCAACCCTTTACATTTTGAACAACCACATATTATTGGGGTGTCATAAAAGAGATCAAGTTCATGCTGAAGTACAATTAGCCCATGATGGTTGATGAAATATGGCATATTACAATTGGTGGGGTAAAGTGGCTCTCCATTTTTGTCTACCATTTTCCTATGGTATCTTTCTCTTGATAAATGCTTGTGACATTTTTGGATTGGTGTAATATCCTATGCATTGTAACTTGATCCTGAATCAGGATCCTGCAAAATTCATTGCATAATCATTCAATACATGTGCAAAGGTAGCATAAATTCAATCAAATAATTAAATATAAATATAATATAGACTTACCAAAATGGTAAGGGAGAACTTGATGAACTTTGAACAATATGGAATGAGCTAGAATCTGAAGAATTTGTCATTTGATATTATCACATTTTCCTTTCATTTGAGCCAAAGCCACAATTAGTACGTGTCTGCATTCTTAAAAGAAATTTTTGGAAGCATGTAGCATTCAAGCTTCACACAGACTTTTGCAAGTTTTTAAGTAGATGATGCAAGTTTAAGCATCATTTGTATAATTTCAAATGATAGATTTTCCATTCGTGTGGTATATTATGTAGTATTCATATAATTATAGATGATACCTTCACACTCATGTGGCATGTGTATTTCTAATGATAATATATATATGCAACTTGATTAAAAATATATATAATCCGAGTTTAATTTATCTATGCACTGAAATCATTTTCTTAGAAAAAATATTAAGAGGGATAGTACTATAACAAAGGGAACAACATCCCATCCCATGAGTGCATGGATAATCACCACATATCCTATGGAGAACTATGATTTACATGTATGCATTCTTAAAGGAAATTTTGGGATTCAAGTAGCATTATAACTTCGAACTAATTTTATGGTTTTTTAAAGCTGCACTAAATGAGAAGAGGTCTGGACTTTTTCCTCTGCGCCTAGGATTTTCCCTAGTCTCCTCCCTCATCCCTATCACAACATTTTCAAACTAAAATCATTGTCTCCCTCGTCCATGTTGTGTTCAAACTGAAATCGTGTGGATATGTGTGTTCGAAACCTATGTTGCTACTCCTACGCTCAGCACTATTGGGCCACTCACATTTTTTGGCATCGATTCTCCTTTTTTCCTATTTCCACGGCCGCTAGCATGAGCAGGTTTTCAAAAAGGATTAATTATATCTCTATTATGGATTTGGGGAATTCTATGGAAAAAACAAAATTCTACCATTTTGACAGAGTAAGGTTTAATCGGTAAGTTTTTAGGCCTCTGGCCTAGCCCTAAGATTGTTCTCAAATGGGTCTCCAAGATTTGGAGCGAGTGATTCCATTACACTTTTAATTGTGGTAGGGGTTTTTTTGTTTCACTTTTTAAACTATTGAATATCGATATTTGATCTTCATATCTTGACCATACTTCATGGGTTCTAGGGGATAGTTTATCTCCCACTGGACCCTCACATTTAAATAAATTATGCAGATCTCTACAACACCCGTATGGATCATAATTCCATACCTCCCCCTTCCTTTTTAGGGCGAATATTGTTTCAAATCCATTGTAAATAAACTAGTTTGTTATATTACTCATGCTATGCCTAAGGGAAATCTTTTTACATGCGGCAGAATATGTGTGGACATGGAATTCCAAAGGTGATTCAAATCAACATGGAGGGTTGGATACATCTCTAGGCCCTGAATTATGAACATGTTCCTTTCAAATGTAAGTTTTTCCATTATTATGGCCACTTTTTCAAAAGTTTCCCCAAAGCACAAAAATGTCATCCATCGCTCAATATTGACAATCAAAGTTTCAAACAGGTTTCCAGAAATCATAAGAAACAAAAACCCAGAGGGTATCATCCTGATCATAGGCCTCAGGGTCAACCATATTCCTCCAAAAATAGATATGAAGCTTTGGAACCCTAAGAGGAAGAAAAACAGGACTCGGTTGAAGATGATGATGATACTCAAAAAAACTACCCAGAAGGCAAAGCAAATCCATCTACAAAAGAACAAAAGAATCCTGAAAAATTTAAGCTCCAATAATAGGATTGAAGTTCTATAATCTCTGGAAGAGGAATTAGAAGACTCGGCTGAGGATGAGCCTCAACATATCGGCTTAGAGTGTAATCCTTAGCCCCCATTAAAATTTCAAAAGAAGCCAGTAAATTTGATTTCAAATATGGGAATCACTCCCACCTCTCGGGTTCGTGCATCTACATCAATGAAGAATTAAAAATCAGCACCAAAAGACACGGCATCACCCATCGTGGATGTGACTCCATTCAAGGTCTCGACAACTCCCCAACCACCTATTGGGGAGGAGGTCAATGATAGTAAAGAGGGTGAGGAAATTTATAATTCTCCTTCCTTTGAAGTTGTCCTAAAAAAGGATTTGTGTCGTTCCCCTCCATTAACTAGAGGCAAGAAGTCACATAAATATTGTTGAGTGAAAGAAGTAGAATTAAGTAACTTTGAGCAAATCCATGACTAATTTTCCGCTTCATTAGGGGCACTTTTCGCATTGTAGTTTATTATGTGTTTTTTTTTCATTATCCTTTGTAATCAGTTGGAATCCTCCATTGGGAAGCTCTATATTTTATGTAGGTGTTACCTTTGAAATAAGTTATGTTTTGAGAAAATCCAAAAATTCAGGGATTGTATTGGTTGTTAGCTTCGACACAACACTTCTTTTTTATATATAATACAATTTCAGTTTCTTAAAAAATAAAAATAAAAAACTTCAAATTGATTTTGAAGGCCTTTTAAAAGTAAATAGTGCACCTAATTCACATCTACCACATTGATGCATATGTATATCCTAAATGCATTGGTGCTTTAAATTCTGATATGCAATAACAATAAACCTCCACAAAGGAAAAAAATTATAAATTTCTAATTGCAGAGGTGCAATTCTATTTTCAATGTACATTGTTTCAACAGTGTGTTCAAGTCAACATAATGCATCGATGCGCTTAAGTCTGAAGGGTGCAGTAGGAGCCATTATTTTAATATCATGTGCATCTATTACCAACGTGTTGAAATATCAAGTTAAAAAATAAATGAGAATTTCATTTTGTAAAAGTGAGTTTATAAAACAAAACCATAATCCTTATTCCATTATTTTGTCAAAAGTTAAAGGGGATACTTATGCAAGAGAGATTTACCATGGAAGACTTTGGAGTGTGCAGATATTTCTAAAGAGATGAATTTGTAAGGGATCTTCATAGGTTACATACAAATATATAGAGGAGAATTTAAAGTATGTAACTTCATTCTATTCATATCAAATTTTCCCTCAATTGATCCAAAAATATTGACATTTTTTGTTATTTATTCCTATTAATATTTATAGTGAGTTTCAACAAAAAAAGAGATTCAGAATTACCTTCAATATTACAAACTCTATTTTTCTTATTACTTCCATGTTTTTTTATGTTGTTGCAAACTTTAGCATTAAAGGTTTACTCTCACTACTATTTCACAATGAGATTTCTTTAGACAACAACTATTTATCGCCTTTATGTATTTACATATAGGGCTTTGGATATTTGTTGGATTAGGACCACTCATTGGATTGGATCTCAAACCTCGTCATTGTTAAAAAAAAAAATGCTTCCATTATTTATGGTACACGTTGTGCATTGTTTAGTAAATACGCACCAATGTGTTTTTTACTATAAAGAACATCATTTGATGCTACCTTTTTTTTTAAATGTATTCGAGTTTAGCAATGTGCACTATACATTAACAACGCACCAATGCATTTGTCACTATATAGAGAACTACTTGGATATAACAATTTTTTAATAAAACATTTTCATATTTAGTAGTGTGCACAATTATGCAATAAATATGCACCAATGTGTATAATTGTATTAGGCACACCGATCTCTATTATTGTATTATGCACATCACCTAACCTAAAAAGAGTTTTAGCCTGAAATTTCTTACTTAATTTGTGAAACATATTTCACAATTTGTGTATTTCATTATGTCATGATTTTACTGATAGAATATGGCTAATAAAATATCAGGGGAAAAAATTATAGCAACGAGTGTGAGTGAATCACATCCCAAGAAGAGAACATGGCAAGTTCTTTAATTTTTTAATAAAAATGTAATATATTTGAATTATTTATAGGTTTAAATGATGTGTATTTCTTAATATGTGTCATGCAAAATAAAACCTAAAGAAACTCAATAAGGTTCTTCACGATTTGAGTGAAAAGGACCGTAAAATATTTATGAAAATGTTGCAAATAGAGGAATTAGGTGGATCAATAGGTGATCAACACAATTTTTTTCTTTGATTGTTTACTATAAATGCACTTTTTAACAATAATCGCTAACATGTTTCAAACATTCAATTTTGCATTTGTTGAATGTTGTGCAGGGCTTGACAACAAGGAAACAGAAGAATATCCTAAGAAGATAAAAATTATGAAGGTTGTATATGGTGATGAATTGGTCCTCGGTTCATTAGGAGTGGCAATGGAAGTTCATAAGAGGGTGAAAAAAATATAAAAGTATGAGGGATATAGTGGAAAGAACATATAGACATCCTCTTCACTTATAATACAAAAATCAATCCAATGGCTCCAAAAATTAAGTTATATGTAAACTACATCAAACACTTCAGGAGCGATGGTCAATGAGATCTATAAGACTTGCAATAGGAAAAACATACAAATAAAAATGAATCATTTAAAAAGTATTATTGTTAAACAATTTTTTCTATATTATGTATATACTCATCAAAAAAATTACCGAAATAATGTTTTTGCTATATTTATTTTTATATAAATATTAATCAATTTCTTTTTTTTTTCTTTTCATTTTTAATGAAAATTGATAAATTTTCAAAGGTAAAACGAGCTGATATCAGAAACATATTGATAAGGATACTAAAAAAGGTGTACAAGATAGTCAAAGAAATGAGCATAATTGCATCTCAAGAAGAACCATCCCAAGAACACCATGCATGAAATGTATGTAATCATTGTTTTTTATGTATGAAGAGTATAATTTTCACATGAAATACTAATTTTCAATTATTTTGTTGTTGTAAATAAGAAAACAAAATGCCTTCGATGGGGTGCCACCTAGATCTAGACGACATCGTGACACTTATACACCGGCATCCCCTCCACGCGCTCAGCCTCCTACCCAAGTCGACACATTTATGCAACATTTTCCTTTGCGCTATGGTTCTCATGTGTTTCATTAAGTCTCGGGTCATTTCAATGGTTGGCGTCATCAATTCTGGTACATATATGGTGACTACCATTTATGGCAGTGGAATGGCTCTTTCAAACACCTCGAACCTCACCATCACTCTTTTAACTCTGCCCTGGCTCAATTATGTTATCATTTTTCTTCCCGCTAGTAAACTTGTTTCCACCTCTATCTGTTTCTCTCCCTTTGTCTTCAATTCCTTGTCTGTTTCCAGTCCTTTACGACCCCCTCCTATAGTTCTTTTTTCCTTCCCTCATAGTGATTCTTCGTGAAAGAGGCAAACCCAGTAGAGGTTCGGGGTCTTATCGTGGTTTTGAAAGCCATCGCTCTTTACCTATCCCTTCATCCAGCCTTTCATTTTCTTCTCCACTTTCCTCTTCCTCTATGATGAGCCAGCGTGAGGAGGATTTTGGGGATTACGCCACAATTGTGGAAGAGGAAACTCATAATCACATGCAGGAAAATTTAGATGCCCCTACCTCACCCACAGCAAGAAGGTCCCCCATTGTTGCCTCTCCTTCTCTAAATCACAACAATGCCATAGCAAGCAGCTCACAGGTTCAAGTGCATACCTCATAGGTTCAAGTGCATACCTCACAGGTTCCAGTGCATACCTCAATGCCAAATCAATAATCCACCCAACATACATAACCCTCACAACATGCGAACTTTCCATTGTCTCAAATCAAATAAACATCAAATATGTTTCCTCATAACTTTGAAATAGGAAACATACATATACCATATACCACATGTGAAATATATAATCCAAGACAGCTCTATATTATATGTGATCTCATTATCAAATGTAAACTATAAACCATACAGAGGTCGCATATTGTATATCTTAATATGAGTATAAGTCATACGTTGATTGTCTCCAATGCAAAGTATTACCTCCAATATGATGCTTCAATCACAACAACCAAACTTTTGAACAACTWGTGATAACACCCAACATAATATAACCCAAATTAACATGAGTTATGGTATATGTGATCTCCATATGTYGAGMTCTATGGGTATTTAAGGAGATATAGAAACCATGTGGTCATGAATTGACCCAAACTTTTTCCTTCAAAGTATGCAAACTATTGAACATGATATATAATGCCAACAATATATATGGAGTTTTCTAGTGAGCTTGTATGYCATATTTTTAAAGATTCAAAATTTAAACCACATGCTTGGRCTTGGATAAATTTCTCTTAGATACCTTTTATGAATGCTACMAAGGTGCTAGAAGACATAGAGASTTTTCATTTTTCATACCCAAATGCAAGTAATCCTTTTCAATATCAACCATATGCATAGCAAAATGACCATGAACCATTTCTTCAAGAGTAAAAAAATGAAGTATATCATGYWGAGGAARAGCTTAGAAAACCAATATTTTGCCTTTAAACTTTGGGGACCACACCTATTAGCTATATAGTGATATAAATAATAGGCTTCGCAATTCTTTGTGAGCATTTATAATAGGTGAAGAATTATTGAGTCAACATTGACAACCATTGATATATAACAAGTTCTCCATTTTAAAGTTTATGGAATCATAATCATTCATGCACATGTTATACATGGAAATCCTATGTTTACATTTAACAATAATTAAGTAACTAGATTGACTGTAAAGAGGACAACAAAATGGCTTAAGTGTTATTGGTTGTTTGAGAGGAACACATGCATATGAAAGGATAAACAACCCAAGATTTGCAACATCTATTTAAGACTTTCCAAACATGTAATTATTAACACAAAAGGAGAATTCAGTCTCAACATGAGGCATAGGAAGGGAAGATGGTCAAGAACCATAGAAAGCACAATTGTAACAAGTTTCATATTTACTTTAGAAATAGACTAGAAGATAGAAGTCATCGCTACCCTCCAACAATTTAACTGACCTTGGTATTTACTTGGACATTTTTTCTCTCAACTGCTATAATTTTTTGGATCTGCTAGTAGAGATTCTTTGGCCCTAATATTTATATCATGTGTTGGCCCACTAGAAATCTTAGTTGACTCAACAGAAGGAGAGAGGTTGGTCAATTTAGGATGAAACAAAGTTAATTTGGCTTCCAAATTTTCTGAAAAGGATCATATGGAAGTGTTCCTACATGTCTTTTCTATATCGGCTATTGGATCCTTGACCACATTAGGTAGTAATAGACCATCAGTTTTGGGTAGTCGGTCATTAATATAATGGGATAGTATGACACTCTAAAGTTCACCTTCAACCCTTTACATTTTGAACAACCATGTATTACTAAGGTGTCATAAAAGAGATCAAGTTCATGGTGAAGTACCATTATCCCATGATGGTTGATGGAATATGGCATGTTACAATTGGTGGTGTAAAGTGGCTCTTCATTTTTGTCTACCATTTTCCTATGGTATCTTTCTCTTGATAAATGCTTGTGACATTTTTGGATTGGTGGAATATCCTACGCATTGTAACTTGATCCTGAATCAGGATCCTCCAAAATTCAATGCATAATCATTCAAATACATTTGAAAAGGTAGCATAAATTCAATCAAATAATTAAAAATAAATATAATCTAGACTTACTAAAATGGTAAGGGAGAACTTGATAAACTTGGAACAATATGGAACGAGCTAGAATCTGAAGAATTTCCCATTTGATATTATCACTTGTTTCCTTTCTTTTGAGCCAAAACCACAATCAATATGTGTCTACATTCTTAAAAGAAATTTTTGGAAGCATGTAGAATTCAAGCTTCACACAAACTTTTGCAAGTTTTTAAGTAGATGATGCAAGTTTAAGCATCATTTGTATAATTTCAAATGATAGATTTTGCATTTGTGTGGTAGTTTATGTATTATTCATATAATTATTAATGATACCTTCACACTCATGTGGAATGTGTATTTCTAATGATAATATATATATGTAACTTGATTAAAAAATTATATCATCCAAGTTTAATTTATCTATGCACTGAAATCATTTTCTTAGAACAAATATTAAGAGGGATAGTACTATAACAAAGGGAACAACATCCCATCCCATGAGTGCATGGATAATCACTACATATCCTATGGAGTACTATGATTTACATGTATTAATTCTTAAAGGAAATTTTGGGATTCAGGTAGCATTATAACTTCGAACTGATTTTGTGGTTTTTTAAAGTTGCATGAAATGAGAAGAGGTCTGGACATTCTCCTCTGCAGCTAGGGTTTTCCCTAGTTTCCGCCCTCATCCCTGTCACAACATTTTTCAAACTAAAATCATTTTCATCATAGTCCCTACCATGTTCAACCTGAAATCGCTTGGATATGTGTGTTTGCAACCTGTGTTTCTACTCCTACGCTCAAGACTGTTGGGCCAGTCACATTTTTTGGCATCGGATCTCCTTTTGGCCTCTTTCCATGGTTTCTAGCATGAGCAGGTTTGCAAACAGGATTGATTATATCCCTAGTATGGACTTGGGGCATTCTACGGAGAAATAAAATTCTACCATTTTAACAAAGTGAGGTTTAGTCGGTAGGATTTTAGGCCTTTGGCCCAGCCCTAAGATTGTTCTAGAATGGGTCTCCAAGATTTGGAGTGAGCAACTCCCTTCTACTTTTAATTTTGGTAAGGGTTTTTTTGTTTACATTTTTGAAACTATTAAAGATCAAGATTTGATCTTCAGATCTTGACCATACTTCATAGGTTCCAGGGGATTGTTTCTTTCCCATTTGACCCTCACATTTAACCCATATATGGAGATCTCTACAACACCCGTATGGATCATAATTCCATGCTTCCCCCTTCTTTTTTGGGGCGAATATTGTTTCAAATCCATTGGAAATAAACTAGGTTTTTATATTATTCATGCTACGCCTAAGGGCAATCTTTTTTCCATGCGCTAGAATATGTGTGGACATGGACTTTGCAAACGGAATTCCAAAGGAAATTCAAATCAAGCTCGAGGGTTGGATCCATCTCTAGGCCCTATATTATGAACACGTTCCTTTCAAATGCAAGTTTTTCCATGATTATGGACACTTTGTCAAAAAGTTGCCACAAAGCACATAAATCTCAGCCATCACTCAATATTGACAATCAAAGTTTCAAACAAGTTTCAAGGAAGCATAAGAAACAACAGCCCAGAGAGTCTCATTCTGATCATAGGCCTCGAGGTCAATCATATTCCTCCAAAAATAGATATGAATCTTTGGAACCCTAAGAGGAAGAAAAAGAGGACTCAGTTGAGGATGATGATGATATTCAAAAAATCTACCTAGAAAGAAAAGCAAAGACATCTACAAAAGAACAAAAGAATCCTAAAAATTCAATCTCCAATAATAGGATTGAAGTTCTCTAGTCTCAGGAGGAGGAATTAGAAGATCCAACTGAGGATGAGCCTCAAAAGATCATCTTATATCACAATCTCGAGCCCCCATTAAAATTTCAAAAGAAGCTGGCAAATTTGGTTTCAAATATGTGAATCATGCCTACCTCTTAGGTTCGTGCATATACATCAATGAAGAATTAAAAATCAGCACCAAAACCCATGACATCACCCATCGTGGATGTGACTCCATTCAGGGTCTCGACAACTCCCCAACCACCTATTGGGGAGGAGGTCGGTGATGGTAAAGAGGGTGAGGAAATTTGTAATTCTCCTTCCTTTGCAGATGTCCTAAAAAAGGATCTATGCCATTCCCCTCCATTAACTAGAGGCAAGAAGTCACATAAAGAATGTCGGGTGAAAGAAGAAGAATCAACTAACTTGCAGTAATCCATGACTGATTTTCTGCTTTGTTAAGGGCACTTTCCGCATTGTAGTTTATTATGTGTTATTTTTGCATTATCTTTTGTAATCAGTTTGTAAGAATCCATTCTTGTGAATTGGAAGTGGCAAATTCTTCGAATCCTCTGTTGGGAAGTACTATATTTTATGTAGGCATTACCTTTGAAATATGATTTGTTTTGAGAAAAGAAAACAATGTAGGGATTGCACTGGCTGCTAGCTTCAACGCAACACTTATTTTTTATATATAATACGATTTAAATTTCTTAAAAAATAATAAAAAATAACTTCAAATTGATTTTGAAGGCCTTTTTAAAGTAACTAGTGCACCTAATTCACATTTACCACATTGATGCATATGTATATCCTAAATGCACCAGTGCATAAATTATGATATGCATGAACAATAAACCTCCACAAATGAAAAAAATTGTAAATTTCTAATTGCAGAGGTGCACTTCTATTTTCATTGTACTTTGTTTCGACGGTGTGTTCAAGTCAACATAATGCATCAGTGTGCTTAAGTTTGAAGGGTGCACTACAAGCCATTTTTTAATAGCATGTGCATATATTACCAACGTGCCAAAATATCAAGTGAAAAAATAAATGAGAATTTCATTTTGTAAAATTGAGTTTATAAAACAAAACCGTAATCCCTATTCCATTATTTTGTCAAAATTTAAAGGGGAGACTTATGCAAGAGAGATTTACCATGGAATACTTTAGAGTGTGCAGATATTTCTAAAGAGATGAATTTGTAAGGGATCATCATAGGTTACATACAAATATATTGAGGAGAATTTAAAGTATGTAACTTCATTATATTCATATCAGATTTTCCCTCAATTGATCCAAAAATATTGACATTTTTTTTTATTTATTCCTATTAATATTTACAGTTTGTTTTCAACAAAGAAAAAATGAGTTTCAGAATTACCTTCAATATTGCAAACTCTATTTTTTTTATTACTTCCATGTTTTATGTTGTTGCAAACTTTAGCATTAGAGGTTTACTCTCTCTACTATTTCGCAATGAGATTCTTTTAGACAACAGTTATTTATTCCCTTTATGTACTTACATATAGGGATTTGGATATCTATTGGGTTATGACCACTCATTGGATTGGATCTCAAACCTCGTCGTTGTTAAAAAAAAACTTAAATGCTTTCATTATTTCGATACATGTTGCGCATTGTTTAGTAAATACGCACCAATGCATTTTTTACTATAAAGAACATCATTTGATGCTACTTGTTTTTTTTTTAATGTCTTCGAGTTTAGCAATGTGCACTATACATTAACAACGCACCAATGCATTTGTCACTATATAGAGAACTACTTGGATATGATAATTTTTTAATAAAATATTTTCATATTTAGCAATGTGCACAATGCAATAAATACGCACCAATGTGTATAATTGTATTAGTCACATCAATGTGTATTATTGTATTATGCACATCGCCTAACCTGAAAATAGTTTTAGCCTAAAATTTCTTACTTAATTTGTGAAACATATTTCACGATTTGTTTATTTCATTATGTCACGATTTTACTAATATAATATGGCTAATAAAATATCAAGGAAAAAAAATTATAGCAACGAGTGTGAGTGAATCACATCCCAAGAAGAGAACATGGTAAGTTCTTTAAATTTTTAATAAAAATGGAATATATTTGAATTATATATAGGTTTAAATGATGTGTTTTGTTTAATATGTGTCATGCAGAATCAAACCTAAATAATTTCGATAAGGTTCTTCACGATTTGAGTGAAAAGGACCGTAAAATATTTATGAAAATGTTGCAAAGAGAGGAATTAGGTAGATCAAAAGGTGATCGACACAAAAATTTTCTTTGATTGTTTATTATAAATGCACTTATTAACAATAATCACTATGTTTCAAACATTCGATTTCGCATTTGTTGAATATTGTGCAGGGCTTTGACAACAAGGAAACAGAAGAAGATCCTAAGAAGATAAAAATTATGAAGGTTGTAAATGGTGATGAATTAGTCCTAGTTTCATTAGGAGTGGCATTGGAATTGATATGAGGGTGAAAAAATTATTAATTTATGAGGGATATAGTGGAAAGAACATATAGACATCCTCTTCACTTATAATACAAAAGTCAATCCAATGGCTCCAAAAATTAAGTTATGTGTAAACTACATCAAACATTTTGGGAACAATGGTGTAATGTCCCGTTTTTCCTAGGCAGTCGGGATACCGTGATGGTTTATACGGTTTCCCGTAAACCATTAGACGGATGAGTCAGGGAAATGATATTGGTAAAGTCACTTTCAAATTATAAAGTGAAAACTTAGGAAAAGTGAATTATTAATAGTAAACCCCTCTTTGAGGGTATTTCTCTCCAATTATTAATTAAATGAATATTTTAACAGAGAAAAAAGAAAAGTGAAGGAATAAAAGGACAAGCAAGGGTTGGAAAGCTCATTATTGACTATTCATTTTGAGAAAATTGTTTTGGAGAAAGCTTGTGAGCTTGAGACGAGGGTTTCGAAACCCTTGGAGAGAAAATTCGGTTTTGAGATTGAAACAATACCTTCCTAGCTGAAGATTGGAGAATCCATTCAGGGTTCTCATTTGTTGGTGTTGGCATCGTGATCTCGAGAAGAATTGTTGGAGAAGACTTCCATTCTTAGATCTAGGAAGAGAGGGCATTTTTCTTCTTTGGCACGTGTGAGAGAGGGGTGTTTCTTCTGATCTGGGCACATCCTCCTATATCTCTTTGTGTGTTGGCTATTGAGGCTGAGTTGGGCCTCTCCTTGTGCGCATCCTCTTTGGTTGGGCGTGACCTTGCTGGCTACCATCAACTGGCTGCGTGTTGCTTCTGTTGAGCGCTTCTTTCCTCCATTCATCAGTGTTGCGTCCCTTTCCTTGTGTTGTGTGGGAGGTAAAGTGAGGCTGTTGTTGTTGTTGTTATTCGACTCCATTTGTTGGTTGTTCCTTGCATCGTAGAGGAAGGTATTTATGAGTTTGGGGGCTGTCAAACTAATCAACCAACAACATAACATTAAAAGACATAAATCGCCCTCCTATAGCAGATCGTGTGGACAGTTCTGGGCGTTTTTCAATTGTTGTATGTAAATTGGAGGTTCCAGGCCTACCTACCAGTCGTTGTCTTCATCTTTGAAGAGGTATTTCCACCTCTTATTGAATTTCATTGATTCAGCATTAATATTTAATAAAAACAGCCAGAGTTTAGTGAAGTGTTTCATCTAAATGTGAATGTTTTCTATCATTATCTTTATGGGTTTTGCTTAAAGTCAAATCACTACCCTTGGTACTTCATTGGGGATATATAAGGGTCTATAAAACCAATAAACAGCAAACAAAACCAAGGAACATATTGTTGTCCGATCAAAATTTCACCTACAGCCATAAATGCAGAAGCATGCAAAGTGTTTGACGAAAGTCCAACACCAGAACCGGAAGGATTTTCCTACATTTACAACTTAGAATATTTCAAATGGTCAATGAGACCTATGAGACTTGCAATAGCAAAAACATACAATAACAAAAATGAATCATTTAAAAAGTATTATTGTTCAACATTTTTTTCTATATTATGTATATACTCATCCAAAAAAATACCAAATTAATTTGTTTGCTATATTTATTTTGATATAAATATTAATAAATTTATTTTTTTTTTGCTTTTCATTTTTAATGAAAATTGATAAATTTTCAAACGAAAAACGAGGTGATATATAGAACATATTGAAAAGGATACTAAAAAAAGTGTACAAGATAGTCAAAGAAATGAGCATAATTGCATCTCAAGAGGAACCATCCCAACAACAACATGCATGAAATGTATGTAATCGTTGTTTTTTTTATGTATGAAGAGTTTAATTATCGCATGAAACACTGATTTTCAATTATTTTGTTGTTGTAAATAAGAAAACAAAATGCCCCGGATGGGGTTCCACCTAGCTCTAGACGAAATTGTGACACTTGGATGCCGACATCCCCTCCATGCACTCAACCTCCTTCCCAAGACAACACATTTATGCATCATTTTCCTCTGCGCTCTGGTTCTCATGTGTTGCATTAAGTCTTAGGTCATTTCAATGGTTGGCATGATCAATTCTGGTACAGCTATGGTGACTACCATTTATGGTAGTGGAATGGATCTTTCAAGAACCTCGAACCTCATCGTTGCTCTTTTAACTCCGCCTTGGCTCAATTTTGTTCTCATTTTTCTTCCCGCTGGTAAACTTGTTTCCACCTCCATCTGTTTCTCTTCCTTTGTCTTCAGTTCCTTGTTTGTTTCCAGTCCTTTCCGAACCCCTCCTCTGGTTCTTTTTTCCTTTCCACATAGTGATGCCTCATGAAAGAGGCTTACCCAATAGAGGTTTGGGGTCTTACCGTGGTTCTGCAAGCCATCTCTCTTCACCTATCCCTTCATCCAACCTTTCAGTTTCTTCTCTGCTCTCCTCTTCCTCTACGATGAGCCAGTGTGAGGAGGATCTTTTGGATTACGCCACAATTGTGGAAGAGGAAACTCATAATCACATACAGGAAAATTTAGATGTCCCTCCCTCGCCTGCAGCAAGGTCCTCCATTGTTGCCTCTCCTACTCTAAATCACAACAATTCCATGGCAAGCAGCTCACAGGTTCCAATACATACCTCCAACGAGGTGACAGAGAAAAATTCTCCTCCATGGTTCTCGGAAGACTAGCTCCATATGATCTTTGAACTTCGCAAGGACATTGCAGGACAAAACTTCCACTAGGAGTAGTTGGATTGTAGGCTCACTAACCTCCTTGACTCATTATCAGGCCATACTTCTTGTCAATCTTGTTTTGTTTTTCATTGTCAGTGTGTGTGTGCTTCAACAAGGCACATTTATCCCGGCGACAACTGTGGTAGCGGTCAGTATGGTTTTTAACTACAATTTTCTACCATGGTTTTTGTTTACAACTCAATTTCAGTCTCAGTAGTTAATAGTGATGTTTTGAATTCAAACTGGTTATGTAGTCAAGTTGGCAACTTCCAACATTTTATTTTGGCCCTCTAGGGCATACTGTTATTGGTATATAAGACTCGGTGTTGGAACTGAGTCCATTTTTGGCAGGCCAAGAACCAGGTCATATGATATGTACTTTTTACTCTATTTCCTGAAGGTAATATAAACACTAACTTACAAAAAAAAAATGGAATCCATTCAACACATAAGACAAGATGACAAGATAGAAAAAAGGTTGATCTCAAAGTTTGTGAGTAATTGCATTTTCCTTACTTAAAATTTCATTATTTTTGTGGTGTTAATATTTTAATTAATTTACAAAAGTCCATGGATGTTTTATAATAGGTGCTAACATACAAAGAAGGGTTGTACAAACAATTGATTGACATTGAATTATGGGTTGTCAATGTATGTTGGAGTACCAAGGATTAATTGAACAACTTGTAAGTGGCTATGTTGTTTTACTTGTTTTGTTTTATAATTAATGGAACTTCCTGAAATCTTTAATTATATTTATTTTTTGTCATGTTACATAAAACTCACCAGAAACGAAGTATAGAGTGGATCCAACAAAAAATATTTTGAGACAACATGAAACATTTCTTGGAAAATATGTGTATTGTTTATGAAACACTTACTTCTATAGTACACTTTTATATTTATGCAATCATATATATTATACTATAAATGTAGATATACTCATTACAATTTATTTCTATGTTTGTGGATGGAATATGAATAGGTGGAATGTCAAAATCAAACCAATCAACAAAACATTCCAAATAACTCAATCACAACATCTCATGCAAGTGATGAATGATTATCAATATAATTGAATGTTACTACAAGTTGTATATTTTAAAATGTTTTTCTATAAAAATCAAACATTTTTTTAATGTAGACATATTTTTCCAATTGGATGATGACATGTTACCATTAATTATAACAATTAGATATTGACATTTTCATTATTGCAGACCTTTATGTTGTTTCATTTTGTATGACAAAGAGTCTCGTACTTGTATATTAACAAAATAGGCTTTGTATTCTAATACATTGTCCATTGTCATAAAATGTAACATTGCTAATTAAATATATGGATGATTTACATTGCTAAAATGAATAGAGGTGAAATCAGTCGATATATGTATTTAAACAATTCAAGAAATTAATGCAATGATTATATCCAAATGCAACAATTAAAATATAAAAACAAATTATTATAAAAAATTATTTGATTTTGTTGATGATTAATTGAAATTTTATATGAAAAAAAAAGTTGCATTTGCATACCCACAACATAGAATAATTCAACACTGAAACATATCGATGCATTGTATTCATTTGAGAGCAATGGTTACATATTTACACACTTGTATGTTTAAATGAGTATTATGCACCATTGCAAATAACTATAATAAAAATATTGATGCTCTTGACAACAACAACAACATCGTTCCCTTCAATGATATTGTTATCACTATTATTAGTATTATTGTAATCATTACAAGATATTACAATGTGCAAGGTAATATGCACACCGGTGTTTTTACATATATAATATGTATCAATGCTTTCAATATATTACATACACACAAAGGCTTCAAAAATACATAATACGCATCAATGTGTTTATATCATTTTGAAGCCCCGTGTGTATTAATATTGGTGCACTAATGCACAATATTGGTGCACCGATGCACATTATTGTTATAAATACATTGATGCTTTCAATATCTAAAATACACACTGCAGATTCAAAAATATATAATATGCATCGGTGAGTATATATATTTTTAAGCCTCAATCCTCATCAAATATTGGTGTACCAGTGCATATTATTGATATAAATGCACCAACAAACATCTGTTGAAACCTCCACTACCAATAGTGAAGTTTTTTTATAAATTTTTCAATCTTTTAACACTAAAAAACTTTACAAAAACCTGTGTTGGGTGGTGTTTTCCTTGTAATGATAAGTGTATGAAAACACAAAATTATAGCTAGTTTAAATCCAATAAGGGACTAAATGAACGAATCAATTCATACCTGCACTCTACCTTAACCTAAAAGCAACAAATAGCAGGAAAATCAAGATTAACACCAAATAAGAGGATGAGTCTCAATTTTGTTCAAAATCCCAACTAACAACCCCAAGTGATTAGCATGTCATAAGGTTCCCAACAACATAAGGGAGGAGGCAAATGTCAATGCACAATATTGGCGCATCGATGCACATTATTATTATAAATACATTGATGCTTTCAATATCTAAATTACACACTGCAGATTCAAAAATATGTAATATGCACCGGTGAGTATTATATATTTTTGAAGCCTCGATCCTCATCAAATATTGGCGCACCGGTGCATATTATTGATATAAATGCACCAAAAAACATCTTCTAAAATCTCCACTACCAATAGTGAAGTTTTTTTATAATTTTTTTTATCTTTTAACACTAAAAAACTTTGCAAAAACCTTTGTTGGGTGGTGTTTTTCTTGTAATGATAAGTGTATGAAAACACGAAATTATAGATATTTTAAATACAATAAGGGACTAAATGAACGAATCAATTCATACCTACACTCTACATTAACCTAAGAGCAAAAAATAGCAAAAAAATAAAGATTAACACCAAGTAAGAGGATGAGTCTCAATTTTGTTCAAAATCCCAACTAACAACCCCAAATGATTAACATGCCATAAGGTTCCCAACAACATAAGGGAGGAGGCAAATGTCGAACAATTAACATTGAAAAAGGTCAAAGTTGGTGTGGGCATGGTCGGAGAGCAATAGTCAATGAATGTATCTTGTGGGACAAAGGAAGAATCAAGCAAAGCACAAACCCTAATAGTTGACTAACATAGATTGGATAAAGTGACATAAGACAAATTCAAGAAAAGGAATTTGGCCTCAATTTCTTAGAGGAATGAGAAAGGAGGTAAATACATTAAGTAATGGATATTGTGGGACTAAATATAGTTTGATCAAGGCTTAGGATGCAAGACAACAAAAGATGAGGGAAGAAAGTAATATGGAAGAAGGTAGGATGTCAAAAATAGTAACACGTGTGAAGGTTATGATGGGGGGGAATTGAGATAGGTGAACATCTTAGGGTCCTAACCATCACTCATTTTTATCACTTTATTTATAGTCATGTTAGCCTAGAATATAGGATAATTCATGCCTCTTTCCAACCCCACAAGTCCCATGTAATTCAATATCACAGAAAAAAATTGTAGCAAAAATGGAAAAGATGATTTGTTTGAAACAACAAAATCTTATATTCTACTACAATACCAAATGTTATGATCCAAATAACCTAAAAAGAATTAAAAACACCAATTCGGTGATGTCACACCGAGAACAAGTTCATGAGCAAATAATAACCAGCTTTGACAAGGAAACCTCCAATTACAAGATATCTAAATGCACAATATGAGATGCTTCTTCAAATGAGTTTCCTTGATTTATAAATAAGATATAAAGAGGCATGATGTATCTCACACTCTAGGCTGACCTAACTAGAACTAATATAATAATATTGAATGAGGGTTAGGACCCTAATAGAACAATAAACAAGGAACAGATCCCAAGGGATAAAAGAAATATTATGAGAGTTGTAACCTATCGACATGGGAAAAATGACAAAGGCTAGGGGAGTAGACAACAAAGAGAAACAATATAGAGAGGTCTAGGTGAGCTCATGAGTAAGGTGGGTCAAAGGGATTACATAAAGGAAGCAAGCAAAGTTGGTTACAAAAATTCCACTAAGGAGATAAAAAACAACAAGGGTCCATTTCTAAGGGAAGTAGAGCTCTAAAAGGGCTCGTTAGTTCAGTGGGGACCTAACAAGATCATAAGCCAAAAAATCACAATGGAGAGAAAAGGGAGGAAAATAAACTATTTATATATGATCAAGGGTTAAAAACCCCTAGGGGTCACTTTTCATGGAACAAATGACGACAACTCATTTTTTAATACATTGAGACAACAATAACCCTGAAAATGCAACAAAAAAAAACCTATAAAACAACACAATAGGGTAAAAAGTAAATTCATTTTTACATTTTATCATAAATCACTAAAAGAGTCAAATGCTCACATTGGGAGAAAACATAACTAATTCTCATGTCACAAGAAACCATGGTGAAATGGAATCGACATCATCAAGAAGAAGTTGGTCTCATCACCCAAAACAATCTCAATTTTTCATGCTTTCACCCATTACCAAATTGCCCTTGATTTTTCATGGGGAAAACTAAGGCATCAAGCCTTCTCATTTCATCCACAAATCAAGACAAAATTGATGCCCAAGAATTCCTTGTGAAAAATTGTGGCGAGATATGGTTTCCAAACCCATAAGTTGACAATGACATGGACCAAGGGAACAAAGGGGAAATGTTAAAAGTGAATTCACAATCTCATTATTGAGATTGTAAGTTGCATTTAAGTGTGGGAAAGAAATATTAACACTAGGGAAACCAACAATACATTGTGAGAGTGCAATTTTGATTTTTTTGCAAAATTTAGAAATGGCATATCACCAATAGAAGCTTGCACAATGTACAAACTCAAGTAGAGGATAAGTCATTGTGGCAACATGTGGAGAATGGATCAATAAAAAATTATGAGTGAGATTGAACATGGATACACCAGTTGACAAGTAGATTGGAAAATTAGGATAGGTCTGTGTTTTAAGGGTGAGTGGTCTATACAGGGCCATGCAAAGGAGGTTTTGTAGGTTCAACCAAGGCTTGTGCAGAGAGGACATGGACTATCGGGACAACGAATCCCACATGGTCAAATTTTCATGAGCTTGCATGATGATCACATTCAAGGATGTGTATAGGTTTCTAGAGTTACTAATGACATTGGCTACACCGACATATATAGTGTTGGATTATTACAACATGACATGGATAGATATGACAGAGAGATCTAAGGGACAACTCATTACCAAGAAACCATTGGGGAGTGTCTCTAATCCAGCATAGTTCGTTGGCATGTGGTGACTTGAAGAAGGCCACAATGGCATGGATGAATTATAGGTTCATCTAAACCAAACTACAGGATAGCTACCTATGGAGGCCTATAGTATGGTGCACATATGTTTGCATGAGACATACAATTTGGTCAAGTTTGCATTGACTCAAATATATGAGTAGTTGTAATGGGCGCCAGAATAAAGTAGCAATGGAATTATTTTCACACCAATACTGCAGTGGTGGGCATTGGAGCATTTATCATCTTTGAGGAGAAAGAACCATGCAGAGATACAAATAGATTAGGCACAACGCCTTCATTGGGATTCAAGGGATCAATCGAGACTGCAAGTATGCAAGCAAGAGATATTAAGCATGTTGGAGACCTAGAAAGACAACATCATATGGGACCCATACAAGGGATTATAGTGGATCAAGGGTAAAAGGATGCCTCCTTAGCTTCAAAGACTTGATACTAGGAGATGTGTGTTAAACCAAAGTAACCAAGGCATGGTGTAGTAGGTAGCACAACAAAAAGCATAGAGGACACTAGAGGAGGAAAATGCAAGTGGTTCCATGAGGGGGAACCCAAGCAAGGGGAGTGCCCAAAGGATAGCAAGGGAAAGATGAGGCCTTAAAGGATCCAATGGGAAAGAACATTTCCATGTTTTCGCAAAGTTATTAGAATTTTTTCTGATGGAAGAAAAGTCTAACATGTAACTTAAATTGTGTTTGTGTAGTGTGTGAAGCAATATGACATTGTAGATATATAAAGAGTGATCCCAATGATGACAAGTGACCTATAATAGAAGGAGGGAAAAACATAGGTGGTAGAGATACCACCTTTCTAGAGGGGGTATTCAATTTTTTGCATGAGCTCAGAGAACCATGGAAGCCATTCAAGCATGGAATCGTAGGATCGCCCACCTCGAGGGGGAGACAACATAATTCCAAAGATGAGACAAGTACAAACATTGTCATTAAAGAAAGGTTGTGCCCAGGCCGAGGATGGCACGTGGCTCACCTAGAATCAAAGTAATGGAGGAAGAGGCTAGGGTGTAGCCTACCCACGAGAAGTCATCATTGTATTTTAGTCCACTAATATATTTTATGGGGAATTCTATGGGCCCCAAGGCCATATTTTTGGGCAATAGGTATGCACCCAACATAGTTCTTACAAATCCCAAGGCGCTTAAGGGTGCAATGTTGGCCAAGAGATCCAACAATGCACCCTCAAGCGCCTCAAGAACACAATAAATTTGTTCGAAACTCAAGGTTCACCATATTTTTTAGCCTAGTTAGCCTGAATGTTATGCATGTAACTTTTATAACACATAATAATAAAATATGAGATTTTCCATTAAAGCATGTGTTAATGTTTATGTCATTATCATAGTTCTTTACATTTCAATAGATAAGAACATAATAAGAACAAGATCACTGAGAAATACACATTCACAAGAGACACAACATTTATCCTGGGAAACCCTCTAGGGGAAGAAAACCCAGCAAAAACTTTCTTATCATAAATAGCTTATACAATGTTCAAGAGATAACTCAAACC
>ML820535.1:12645-26142 GCA_009831015.1 Picea engelmannii | reverse complement strand
CACATTCACAAGAGACACAACATTTATCCTGGAAAACCCTCTAGGGGAAGAAAACCCAGCAAAAACTTCCTTATCATAAATAGCTTATACAATGTTCAAGAGATAACTCAAACCAATACAGAAAGTCCTCCCCAAGAGATGTGTCACTCTTCTCCCTCTCTCCAACTGGTAATTGCAGCTTGCCTCATAAGAGAATGAACAAGTGAGTTGTGTGTTAGAAGTGAGGCACTAGCCTCTTATTTATATCAAACCGACACGTGTGAAAGGTCACAATCTGGCAGGGCCGACCTCTCACTCTGGGTGGGTAAACCCACCTTTAATTAATTCTAGGTCTTCCATTATAACTGTTGGGGCTGACTTCTTATTCTGCACTTTGTAATTGTCCGATGACCAATCCGCAAAAGGGGATTTGGTCCTTATACAATTACCGACATGATTAATCCTCAACGGGGATTAATCCAATAACAATAATAATAATAATGACATGATTAATCCACAATGGGGATTTAGTCCAATAATAAAAATAATAATAAGAATGCTCTTCGCAGTTACAATATTTCAACAGTATGTATACCAAATGAATGTCTTCATTTTGTTTATTTGTGTAATGTTTACTCATTAAACAAATTAATCAATAAACCAAACAAAATGAAGATACGTTATGAATTACAAAAGTAGTCACAACCTAAAATTGGCATGTAATAAATGAATAAAGAAGCTAGGGATATGTACGATACAATTTATATTTCCTAAAGCATTGCACATTTTCATTATTTCCAAGGAAATAATCTTACCCCACCCTCACACACTTAAGTGAGGAATTGGGCATTGTACCATGCCAACACTCATATAACTCTCCCCCTTCTTCCCCAAAATTTAGGAATTTATGGATGGAAGGGGGATCAACTACCAACAACATACCGCCAATAACCCCAAAGGATCGAACGAGATTTAATCCTAAGACCTATGTGGACTTCACAAAAGAGCATATGCCAATTCAACGTCTAATGCTTAATGAACGTGGTCAGTAACGTGGTAAGGGAATTAAATAAGCTTATCTTTCTCTAATGTTTATCTTTAGAGCTCTAATGCTTATGGTAGAATGCAATGCCATAGGGGTCTCTCTAATGCCTATGTTCGTGAGTTTAGTTTGGTATTGAGTGTAAGGAGGATGTCGGGTGTGGGCCAAAGGTTCGGTCAAAAAAGAAATCTATCCGGTCCAAGTAACATGGGCCTGGGTGGGTTGGTTGGGTTGGTATCTCCTTGATGTTATAACGAGGATAATATCCCTTGAATTGTAATGCACCTTCCCAAACAACTAAATAAATATAGGCCAAGAGAATTCCCTTTAGGTTAGGATTCATTGTGTACGATTCAATGCCCTTTTAGTCCAATTGATATGGTTATTAAAAGAAATCTTGATAGTCACATACATAGCCATTTCCCCGATTAATCCTTGAGGCTTAAATCATTCCATTTATGAGAATGTAAAAGCTATGAATAAGCAAGTGGAACAAGTGCCTCACCACAATGACCACATTTCAATGCAACAAATTGGGGCTTAAGCAGTTGGGATGCACAATATGAGAAAAATAGATGTTGGAATAATATCTAGAGACATAACCACACCTCTGAGAACCTTATAGGTTGCACGCACCGAACAAAACAAAGGACTTAATCACTCAACCAAACAAGGAAAGGTAAACAAAGGCATTAGACTCCCAAATCTACAATGTGAATGCCTCAAGCAAGGACATCCAAGTGAGGCCTCTCGTCAAATAAGCTAATCATTGGTAGTCAAAATTGTTACCCTAGAACAATGACAATAATGGGATAGAACCATTGAAACACAATTGTCAATGTCGTGAGGCCTTTCAATCCATAAGCATGTGGAAGTGAGCAACCATGATTGCTCAAAGGAAGTGAGGTTTAACAGTGGTGATCAATGTGTGTTGGATAGAAATAAAAAGGGAGGAAGGGATTGATGATCTAACTAACTCTCCAAAGTGGAAAACCTCTTGTATAGATGTTGTGAAAAAATCATCAATCTGGTTAGAACTATTGAGTTGAGAGGAAGATCCCTTGCTAATATTAGTGTTCATTTAAGAATGAGGGCACATTCAGTGTGATGTGGTAAAATCAATTTTTTTGTGAGATTCGAGTTTTTTTTGTGAGATTCGACATGAGGCCCCTCTAGAGAAGATAAGGCCCTGTAGGAATTTGGGTTCAACACATTGAAGGTTCTTTCATTAGATGCCACTTGGGGTTGGAATGATTGATATGTACTAAAAAATATTGACAAGAGCACTAACACATGGAGCTTCCATGGTGTATAGGTTGAGTCCTAAGGTGGGGAATACTTAAGAAAGTAGTTTGGGTGAAGTTTGAGGAAATGGAAGAACTATCCTAGATATGTAAGAAAGTAAAAAGGAAAGGACTTCCACTAGAGGGAAAGGTGGGAGGACAAGATGTTAAAAGTGAACGTGACCTCCTCTTTGGGGAGAGTTGATAAAAAATAAGGAAATCAAATTCCCTCGAGAGGAAAAAGGTTGAGTATAAAGAGTGAAATGTAATTTGTGCTCAGAAGGAAAAGGGTGAATGGAATTCCCCAAAGATGCTAAAAAGTATGTATACTTTTGAATATAGGTAAACCCAACCTAGACAAAAGAGGTAAGAAGAATATAACCTAGGAGACAAACTAACCCTAGGAAAGAGGCAAGAAAGGGATAATTGATATCCCCCAAGGTAGTAAGCCAACTCTCTAACAAAAATTGTTAACCTAGCTAGGATGAATAGTCTAGACATGTGGAGTCATGCTTGATTTTTTGGTAACCCTTGAAAATCTAGAGAATGGAGGAGAGGAAAGGTTCACTAAGTTGATTAGGATTAACATTTTAAATGATTATGTGGTTGTTTGGAGGACTAATCTTATCTCATCTTTCAACAAAAGTCTCAATAAATAATATATTTAAGCACTTAAAAAAGCAAGGAAGAGAGTAAAGTTGAGTTACTTGTTACTTTACTTTTGGTTCCTATCTAGTGTAATTAAATACAAATTATGAAAATAAGAGTGGCCTAAATGCAAACAACATGAATTAGGCTTTGTTACCACTTTCCTATCATAGAGAAAGAGAGGATGGTTTAACCTCATACTTGGATGAAAACCCTTAACTAAGTTTGACTAATCTAACAATGATATTTGGAATATAAGGGAAGAAACAAAGCATTGGAAAAAAATAACGAAGGGGGTTAGACCTCCTTGGCATACCTACAATCATTAAATCCACCTACAAAATTCCAACACATTCCCTGATCTCCACATGTATACACATAAAAAAATGAACAAATTGACCATGACAACATAGGAAACTACACGTGTAATTATAAAAGTATAAGACTATTGTGTTCCCTTAGTGGAAGGAAGTCCCCTACCTCACAAGTTTATTCTCAAGTATTCCATCGAGATGGCGAGATGGGAAGAAGACCGATCAAGGTATATAAACAAGGAAGCTAAAATCCACCATGGGATATGCAAGCCCAAAAACAAAGAGGAAAAAATCAAACCAATAAGTGAGGCTATGGACAACAATGAAAACACCTCGAGCGAGGATGATGATGGAAACAAGGAACCGATCGATCTCCAAGGGAATATGAGAGTTAGTGTACAAAATAGTGTTATAAACCTTTGAAATGATAACAAACAAAATCCAAGAGAGATTAGAGAGACCAAAATAGGAGGATCACACTAATTATACCTAACTAGTTGTTATGCAACAATGTCAACATCCTCCATAACTCTAGGGTATGTCACCCTCCATTTTATGGTCTAACCACAATTTTTGACCCCCTAACTACAAGACAAAAATTGATGAATCATGTGCATTACTCCAAGTCATCCTCTTTATCAGAATTGAAAATGGAGAAATATTGCTAACACTACATTGCTGCAATATGCACAAAATCATCTACGATAAGCAAGTGAACTAAAAAAAAAGATCAAAGTTGACCAATTTTGACCAATAAATATGTGTGCTCGCCAAGGATGGGGATTTCTCATGGTCTCGAAGTGGGATTTTAACCATCTTGAGTAATAGTTGGGGTCATAATGAATGTTACATTGCCTAAGTGAGTTATGAAAGGGCCCAAATGGGGGTTTATGGGGCTAAAAGCGATCAATCAAGGCATGAGACCAAGGAAAAGACCAAGTGAGACCTCTTATTGATTCCAAATTAATCAAATGAGACCATAAGACTAAGTTAGGGGCCAACATCATCTATATGGACCATATGAAGGACATTCAAAGGAAGGGGCTTCAATGTTCTTGAGTTCACCACAAAAGTGTGTAGGATTCCTTATGTCATCGTTAAGAGGGTGTGTGTATTGCTAATGTATGATGCAAAAATATATGTAGAAAGTTCGTGATTGGCTGGTAAAAAGTGCATTCACTACACTATATGAAGATGTTTGCTAATGATGATTTTCACTAAATCACAACCAATGATGGAAGCAACTAGGAGTGTACAACACCATATGAATGCATATTCTTTGAAAATATTGACAAACAACCAAACAATGAAATCCTTGAGATGGACTTCTATAATGATGCATGCATCAAGAAAGCATTGGATGTGATCCTCTGTAATAACAAACTCATTTTTGTTAAATTTGGACCTCTAAGATTAGTCAACTTATAGTGCATCATGTAAAGTATCCCTAAATTTAAGTGCACCCTCATTGCTAGAGGTAGGCCATATTGACTAAAATATGATTAAGTATTGTCACTTGGAAATCAATGGCCATATCCCTAATCAAAACTTTTGATAGGACATTAAACACTCCTTCAGCGTAAACCGATAGTTGAACTCCTTAAGTGCTCAGTGATTCTTCCAAAATTGAGTTTTCAATGAAGACATTATTACATTGGATCAAGACAAATGAAAGAGAGAAAAAAGAGAAAGGGTTCCCCTTATACAATGGATTCCCCAATTAAGATGTGACTGCACCGAACCAAGGAATGGAAATGTTAGCATTTGGGTTGCTCCAAAAGTGTTTATATCATGCTAGGGGTGTGCTTCATGTGATGTGGGGTGTATGGTGAAACTCGATGCCTTGTATCTCACATTATCTTGGTCAATTGACATTTGGAGAGCTTAAAATAGGTGGATGATTGACCTTGGGATATGTGCTATAGGAGGAACAATTCTAATGGAGGTATTTATCTCATGTGGCATGTGCAATAATGGCTAGCCTTTGCATGGGTTTTTGTGTTGGTTGAGGGCACAATAGTCACTTGACCATAGAGTGAGGGAATTTAAATGCACTCAATCACATGGTGCATGTGTTGAGGAGGATGGGGCCTTGGCATATGATGTGGAGCTATAGTGTGGAGGAGCTCTAGGCTCTAGGAGGAAGGGTGATTAGCCCTAGGAGCATAAATACCATGTGGCACACAGGTGGAGGTAGAATGCTTGGCTTGAGGGGGTCTTGCTTGGAGGGCACTCCACTAGAGGTTTCTTATGGACCCAATGATACAAGTGGAGGAGCGTTGAGCTTGGGAGCCTATCTTGGAGAGTGTGCAAAGTTGTGATGAGGAACCCTTGACATGTGGAGGCCTAGCCTAGAGAGCGCTCCACTAGGAAAGTGGTGCCCAACACCTAGTGATGTGTACTCTCTTGGTAGGAACACTCCACTTGTGGAGCTAGCCTAGTGACTTACACTTATATGTTGTGAAAAGTGCACCTAGTCCACCTTTTTATTATTGACTTCCCTCGCCTATCTTAAAAATGGTAGGAGACATTGTTTGTCATAACTTACTATTCAAGTATGTACTTGTAATCTTGATGTACTTGTCTCGGTCTTTGTGGTTGTGTGATAGAAGAGTCGGAAGACTTAAGTTTTGTGTGAAGTAAACCCTAGAGAAGACTTTGGAGCACTAGAGTTTATAGAACTCTTCATGTGAGCTAAGCCTAGGATTTGAGGGATGAAACTCTATAACAAGATTTGTAGGACTAAGATGCAAGTGGAGTTTGTGTGGTGCATACTTGGTGAATCTCCTTGACAGTGTTTAGGGTGCAAGTGAGAGATCCAACAATGGACTTCTTGGTGTTGATACTAGCTTGTTGTGGATGGTTTGGTGGGGTTAGATAGCTTGATGAAATGCCTTGTTCTTTCGTTGTATCACTAGTTATGATTTGATGTTGATGGTGGACACCCTAACTAGGGTTTGAGAAGCAAATGGAGAGTTCTTGCTTGGGATGCACTGAAGGGACTTGTTGTACTAGCTTGAGATGAGCTAAGGATTGTACTTTTCATTTGTGTAATATGTGGAGTGTACTATTCTTTTCATAAATTTACATGTTACAAATCTGAAAATCAAAGTTCAATTTCTAATTGCCATGAGTTGTTTCATCATTGTTTTAATGTTTTGATTTGTTGGGACAACGATGTTGAAATGTTGTGTTTTAGGATGCACAAATGAAACTAGAAACCAAATTTAATGTTACAAATCTTCTATTATAAAAGTAATTTTCATATCAATATGTTGGTTGAGATTGTGCCCTAAGCATTGTGATATATGTCTCTCCTTCAAGTACATTTTCATTGTCCATCTACTTGAGCTTTCCTATTGAAAAGGTAGGTTATTATTGAAGCATTTTTCGTTGTAATAAATATTTCAAATTCAACAACCAGGCTGAAAGTTTTATGAAATAAATCCAAGAACCTCAAGTAAATGAGGGGAAATTTTTTAAGTGTTTTAAGACATAAGTTTTTGAAATTCACACATGATATCAAAACTTATTTTACTCATATTTCTCTCTTGGTCAAGAGGGAGTTGGGTATTTCAATTGCTCTATGTCTAGGAGAGGCATTTGACTTGTGATAGGTTGGGTGTGAAACCCTAGTTTGCTTGAGAGAAAAAATTGAACCCTAGAGGGGTCATCTACTTGATTTGTTTTTTTGCTTTGAGGTGTGCTTTAGATTTGTAGGGATGACTACTCTCACCATTAACAAGTGTGACAAGTTGGAAGGTGCTTCTGATTTTACACCGTGGAAGTTCATGTTACAAATATTATTCAAAGGTGTTGATCTTTGGGATCATGTTGAAAAAGAGATGATTGTGCCTACTAATATAAAACAATTGGTTGGGGATGATAAAGAGGCCAAGGTAAAGAGAAACATTCTTGATTTGATGAAAATCATTTCATCACTCACATTGCAAAGAAGAAGATTGGCAACAAGATGTGTGATGTTTTTATTGCATTCTACTAGAGTGTGAACATATCCTGGAAAATACTCTTGAGAAACAAGCTCTCGATGATCCATGTGAGTGACACAGATTTAGTGGACAATGACTTGGGTGGGATTAGAAAAATGAGAGATCAATTTGTTTCCATAGGGGAAAAGTGGAGGATGAGGTGTCCATTTCTTTGAATGGGTTTATTTCATCATGTAAATCCTTTGTCCAAGGTATTTGTACTCATTAGAAGCTACCATCTTTTGAGAAGCTTTGGAACAACTTTGTACAAGAAGATACAAGGTTAAACCTCGATGTAGTGAAGCAAAGTAAAGTAGAAGACCTAGCCCTCATCGAGAGGATGAAATGAACCCAAGGGATTCAATGGTTGAACTGTTTGTGAAAATACTTCAACTATTAAAGACCTTGGGTTCATTTCATAGTTCATATTTTTGTATGCAAAGTGTTTGTGAAAACACCTTCAACTATTAATACCTTGGGTTCATTTCATAGTTCAGATTTTTTGTATGCAAAGTGTTTGTGAAAACACTTCAACCATTGAAAACATTGGGTTCATTCATAGTTCAAACTTTTGTATGCAAAGTGTTTGTGAAAACATTTCAACTATAAATACCTTGGGTTCAAGGGAAGAAAGAAAGGACCCAGGAAAGGTAAGAAGGAAGAATCGTGCCAAGTTAAGAAGAACGTGTGTCATGTGAAGTGTTTCAAGGGCCACTAGAAGGAACATTATCCCAACCACTGTCTAAAGAAGAAGAAAAAGAAGGCCAAGCCACTGAGACAAGGCGCTTGGAGTGCATACATTGTCACTAGAGTCAATGAGTTAGCATCCGAGCCTAAGATCACCTTCCCTACGATCACCTTCTCCATGGTCTCGTGTTTATCTACCAAAACTATGTCAAGGATTGGGTGGTATGTGGACAGTGGGGCATCAAGACATGTGACATATGGTAGGAAACTCATCGATGGGTTTCAAGAGCAAGAGAGAGAAATGACTATGGTGTTAGGTGATGATGCCACTTATCCTATGAAAGGATTAGACTCCATTTTCTTTTAGATGCCATTAAGGAATGTTCTTGAGTTGAATGATGTTTTCTTTGTTCATGGTTTGAAGAAAAATCTTCTTTCAATATCTTGTATGATAGTCTTTAATGTAGGGTTGCATTTTAAGGACAACGATGCACTCTCAATTGTAGTGTAGTAAGTATGAGGAGTTTGGCTAGAGGTGTGCAAGATGATGGCATTTACAAGGTACTAGTAGAGCCTATGGCACTTGTACATGATAGTGAGATGTGTGAGAATTCAAATTTTGAGGAGGCATATGCAAAGCATGTATGACAGGGTGCCACAAAGATAAGTTTGGTTGAAAACCTATTGTGAATCAATCATGATTGACACCTATAGGAATAATGAGGAGCCCTAGGACAATGTTGTTAGATTTTCTTCAAAAGGGGGAGTTGACCTTGATGAGACTCTTGCTCTAGTTCCTAAAGGATTCTCTCAAAAAAGAGTTGACATTGTTGAGGGTTTTGTTTTAGTTGCCGAATATTTTGAGGTGCATGGCTGAGATACCCATTTTCAAAGTTTGTTGGAGAACATGTGCGCACTATTGTTTGCAATAGGACCTTGGTATTTCAGGATGGATGAGACTAGTACAATTTTTTATCTTTCATTTATTCCACTTGTTTTGGTCTCGTGTGTAGATGGGATTGTCTTTGCAGATAACTTTTAATAGGGTATGATTGTTGTTGATTGCAGCTTCATGAGACATTCTCCAGGTCATTCTCCTCTGGGCTGAGTTGAGACGATCTGTGAGAGAGCCCATGTGATGGGTGTGTCATAATCCTCTGGACTGAGTTGAGATGACGTGTGGTCTCTTGTCGTGCTCCTCTGGACTGAGTTGAGACGACTTGAGATGGTCTCCTGTCAGACTCCTATGGACTTAGTTGAGTCAACTTGAGATGGTTCTCCAGATGGTACTCCTATGGACTTAGTTGAGTTGATCTATTGAGAGTGACGTCCATGTGGTTGAGCACAAGTGGATGTATCCCCAGTGGTTGAGCACTAGAGGATGTGAGAGATCCTTGTTATATTGTCTAAGAGTAAGATTTATTGTGTAACCCTAATTGTGTAAAGGGTACAAGTCAGCGCCACCATGTAAAGATAATTAATATTTGTGTAAAGATTAATTATATCATTGAGTTATCCCTCGAGGGGCAGCTCAATTGGCAAGTGCCGTGAATATGAAGTGATATGAAATTTCCATGAGGTTTTGAGTTCAAATCCCCCCGACTTATCCTATGTGTCGCATAAGGGGAATCGTGGGCACACCTAGAGGTTATAGTGGTAGCAATTGGATAACATGACCACGTGTAACGCGAGTACGTGCCCAACTAGTTGTTGATTCCGCCAGACATATTAAAAAATAATAATAATAAATAAATAAATAAATTATATCATTGAGTTATAGAAGTCAGCCCTATTGTGCCAATAGACACACCTATTGTTGTGTTAGGTATTGTAAAAATAAGAGAGTAGATCCCCATTGTGGATCACTCTCTTACACTTTCATTGTAACATTCTCTCAAGCTACTTGTACTACTGAAGTGTGCACTTCTCTTAGGCACAAGTTTCAAGGTCATAGAAGCACTCTCTTGTGTGCTCTAGGGTTTATGGTGTGGGGGATCTTCTCTTGACTCTATAGCAAAGGATTGTTGGGTTTTTCCCTTGATTGAGAAGGGTTTTCCCAAGATAACTTATTGTGTTCTTGTCCATCGCTATTCTTCTTGTGATCTTGGTCACTAAAGCTATTGTATATGGTATTGTTGCATTGTTTATGGTTCAAGTACATGCTAAATTGAAATAAACTACATGTGCATGAACTAAGCATTAAAATTCAACATGTTATCAGAACCGAGTTCTTGAAGAGCCATTGCACAAGATATTCAAGCAGTCATCACCCTTTTACTGCAACTGGGAAAAAGACCCTCTCCATCTTCCTTGTCAAGCTAGTTTTAGCACCTTCCACTTGAACGTTGGGCCTATTTTTTGCATAGGAAAGTACGGCCTCCTTCATCGCACCTCCTGCAACTCTCAAATTGCAAATCGAAGAAATTTGTATTTTCGACCCTAGGGTTTCTGCAGATTTCGGCCTCTAAGGTTTCTATAGTTCATTGAAGGATTTTGTAGCTCACTAGGGTTCTTTTGACTTTCCAAGGCTTATTGTTGGCAGTCATAAGTCCAACAAAACCTAAGGTTTCTAGCCTAAGCCTAGCCGTCAGGTTTTCTGAAGCTAGGGTTTCTAGCCTAGCCGTTAGGGTTTGTGAAGAATCTACAAGCCATGATGAAGAATTTTGGTGGAAGATAGGCTTGATGGATCAAGCAACTTCAGCTCTTGGAAATCAAGACTACAAATCACTCTAGAAGAGAATGACCTATTGTGTTTGATAGAAAATACTTTACCAGCAACAACAACTGATGAAGAGAACGTTGATTGGAAGGCAGACGATGTCAAAGAAAGAAAGATAATCATATATTCAGTGAGAGATCATCTACTACCTCGCATCTCTACTCTGAAGACATCTTGTGAAATGTAGATCAAAGATCAGCCAGGTGCCATTGGAGAAACCATCCAGACATAGAACTTGTCATGATTACTCTCAATGCTCTTCCAAGACATTGGGAACCATTTCTTCAAAGTATCAGTGGAAGAGCAGATCTATCTGAGTTTGATTGAGTATGGACAGACTGTACTCCGAAGGAAACCAGAGTTATAGCCAGAGGAGTGCAAGACTCTCATCATGATGACAATCAAGCTCTTGCTTCTCACGCAAAGAGAGGTAGAAGGAATAGAATAAGTTTCAGCAAAGCATTAAAGCATTAAAGACAAGAAAACTTCAGCAGCTTCAGGTCATGATCACAGAAAACACAATTCAAAGATTTAATGTTTCAGATGTGACAAGTATGGACACATTGCGAGAAATTTTCCTACCAGGAAGAAAGGAAGACAACATGCATCAACTGTCGATGTTGATCCATAACCACATCAGAGAGATGAAGACATAAAAGATGAAGCATTTTTCTTCATATCAACACTCTCAGGTACATTTCCTACTAATAGTGATATTTGGTTGATTGACAGTGGTGCCTCCAGGCACATGACTAGATATAGAGAACATCTTACAGGCCTTGTAGAGAAAGAGTCTCGTCTGCATGTTGTACTTGGTGATAATGCCAGATATGTTGTGAAAGGAGTTGGAACTTCTACCTTCCAACTAGATTTTGACATACCACTTCAATTAAGTGAGGTACTATATGTACCTGGAATGAAGAGGAACCTTGTCTTTGTTTCTGCCTTAGAGGATAAAGGATACAAGGTTACCTTCTCTGAAGGAAAATTTCTTGCATGGCACAAGAACTCACACATGGATTATGCCCGAGTGATTGGTGTTCGAGAAAACAGTTTGTATAGATTGATTGTCCGACCAGTCCAGGGCCTGTTACATGATATTATCAGCTTGAGCGAGCTATAGCATAGGAGACTTGCTCATTTACATTATAGAACCCTTCCCACTCTGGGGAAGATGGTGACAAGCCTTCCAAAGATACATATTGAGCATGATGGCGTTTGCGGAGGTTGTGCTCTTGGAAAGAATGTCAAGGGGTTCTTTTCGAGCAGTGACAATAGATCCAAGGGGATCTTAACCCGATACATACAGATGTTTGTACTATGTGCTCTTCATCAATGATCACTCTCGAAAGACGTGGATTTACTTCTTGAAGACCAAGGATGGAGTCCTTGCGAGATTTCAAGAGTTTAAAGCTCAAGTTGAGAACCTGACCAAGAGGAGGATCAACGTGTTGAGATCATATAATGGAGGAGAGTACACCTCCATGGATTTCAGTGATTTCTGTGTTGAGACAGCGATCAAGAGGGAGTACATTGTTCCTTATAACCCTCAACAGAATGGGTTTGTAGAGAGGAAGAACATAACTATTGTTGAGGCAACCAAAAGCAATGATACATTATCAAAATCTACCTATGATTTTGTGGGCAGAGGCATCCATGACAACAGTGTACGTTCAGAACAGGAGTCCTCATAAGATTTTGAAGAACATGACTCCCGAAGAAGCTTTCACCATAGTGAAGCCTGAGGTTGGACACTTCAGGGTATTTGGATGTCCAGTATACTTTCATGTACCCAAGGAGAAGAGGATTGAGCTAGACCCTTCAGGAAGAAAGGGTACATTTGTGGGGTACAGTGAATCTTTGAATGCATATCGGATCTACATTCCTGGTCAGAGACAAATCGAAGTTAGCAGAGATGTCACATTTGAGGAAGAGATATCCTTCCAAAGATCCAGAGAATCTCATATGGAGATTGACAGTGAGAAGAAAGAAGAGACGGTAGCTTCTCCCCCTTCAGCAGTTTAGAGGGAGACAGCTATTGATCCAGTTGATCTCGTAGCTCCAGTTGATGTTCCCAGAGACATTGCAGTAGGCCAGAAAAGGCATGCATAGGCTCGACAGACCCTGCAGGAGGCAGAGGAACATGTAGATCCCCGTAGTACATTCTGAGAGAGCAAGAGACCACAGATATTTTCGAGCTATGTTTCAGCTACGAGCCACATCATTGATACTGAGCCTTCTTGTCATAGAGAAGCAGCAGGTCAGCAGGTTTGGCAAGATGTCATGACAAAAAAGTATCAGTCCATAATGATGAATTATGTGTGGGATATTGTTCCGAGACCGGAAGGGAAGTCTGTAGTGACTTCCAAGTGGATCTATAAGATCAAACATGCAACTGATGGAAGTGTCGAGAAGTACAAAGCGAGATTTGTGACTAGAGGATTCTCTCAAGTGGAGGGAATAGATTATGAGGAGACATTTGCTCTTGTTGCCCAATACACTTCCATCTGTATGATTATTTCCCTAGTTGCATCCATGGGTTGGAGACTACATCAGATGGATGTAAAGACATCCTTTCTCAATGGTGAGATTGTGGAAGAATTTTACATCGTGCAACCAGATGGTTTCGTAACACATGAGAAGGAGTCTCATGTATGCAAGTTGAAGAAAGCCATGTATGGACTAAAGCAGGCACCTCGTGCTTGGTATGAGAAGATTGATGGATACTTGATGAGTTTGGGCTTCAACAAGAGTGTTGTTGATCCTAACCTATACTATCACATTGTTGGTGATGAGTGCCTGATTTTGGTCCTATATGTTGATGACTTATTCATCG
>ML820535.1:0-12545 GCA_009831015.1 Picea engelmannii | reverse complement strand
AAATCTGAATTTGTTGCAATCTCGGAATCAATTATTGATCCCTTAAAAGGCTTTGGAACAAACCAAGATACTATCATTGCATCTCAAACTTTTAAAGAACATTGACCACCTATGAATTTGTAGGAACATAACCCTAGACCAACGTCAAGCCATGAAACTCCCATCATCCCTCAAGTTAACTTCATGGGGTGTAATTTTCTCACACCACATCATTGTTGAATTTTAATGGTTAGCTCATGCACATGTAGTTTATTTCAATTTAGCATGTACTTGAACCATAAGCAATGCAACAGTACCATATACAATAGTTGCAGTAACCAAGATCACAAGAAGAATAACCATGCACAAGAACACAAGAAGTTATCATGGAAAAACCCTTCTCAATCAAGGGAAAAACCCAACAATCCTTTGCTATAGAGTCAAGAGAAGATCCCCCACACCATAAACCCTAGAGCACACAAGAGGGTGCTTCTATGACCTTGAAACTTGTGCCTAAGAGAAGTGCACACTTCAGTGGTACAAGTAGCTTGAGAGAATGTTACAATGAAGTGTGAGAGAGTGATCCACAATGTGGATCTACTCTTATTTATACAACACCTAACACAACAATAGGTGTGTCTATTGGCACAATAGGGCCGACTTCTATAACTCAATGATATAATTAATCTTTACACAAATATTAATTATCTTTACATGGTGGGGCCGACTTGTACCCTTTACACAATTAGGGTTACACAATAAATCTTACTCTTAGACAATATAGCAATGATCTCTCACATCCTCTAGTACTCAGCCACTAGGGACACATCCACCTGCGCTCAGCCATAGGGATGTCACTCTCAACAGATCAACTCAACTAAGTCCATAGGAGTACCATCTGGAGAACCATCTCAAGTCGACTCAACTAAGTCCATATGACTTTGACTAGAGACCATCTCAAGTCGTCTCAACTCAGTCCATAGGAGCACGACAAGAGACCACACGTCATCTCAACTCAGTCTAGAGGAGTATGACACACCCATCACATGGGCTCTCTCACAAATCGTCTCAATTCAATCCAGAGGAGAATGACCTGAAGAATGTATCATGACACTGCAATCAACAACACTCCCTCTCAGCTATGGAGACATTCTCCACCAGGCCAAGTCTCTCACATAAGTACTCGAACTTCGTCCTGACAAGTGGTTTGGTGAAGACCTCTGCAACTTGCTCGTGTGTAGAAAGGTAATACACATGTACTACTTTCCTTTGCACCATATCTCTGATGTAATGGTATTCGATCTCAATGTGTTTCGATTTATCGTGAAACACAAGATTTTCGGAGAGCTTCACACAACTCTGGTTATCACAATGGATAACAGTGGAATCCACCTCATGACCAAATAAGTATGCAAGGAGCTTGCGAAGCCACATTGCTTCGCGTACTACCACACATAATGAAATGACTCTACTTCTGCGGTACTCAAAGCCACATAAGTCTGTTTTCTGCTGCACCAAGAAACCACGACAGACCCCAAAGTAAAACAACAACTGAATGTGCTCTTCCGGTCCACTGCGCTCCTTGCCCAATCTGCATCGACATATCCCTACAATCTCATGTCTACGTCGAAGGCGTATCTCAGGCCATAACCAACTGTGCCTCATAGATATCTCAACACATGCTTTGTTGCTATCCAGTGTGTCTGTCTCGACTGACTCATAAATTGGTGGAGTACACTCACTGCATAACATATATCAGGTCTGGTGTTAACCAAATACATCAATGATCCAATCAACTGCCGGTAGAGATGTGGATCAATCTCGCCTGAATCAAAAGAAACCTCGTTCATCTTCTTCAGATTCATCACCATTGGTGTAGGCATGGACTTGCAGTCTGTCATCCCAAATTTCTTCAATATCTCCACTGTGTGTTTTCCTTGACTCAGGAAAATCTCATCAATCCTCTACCATACTTCTAGTCCCTCCCAAGAAGTATTGCATCATACCAAGGTCCTTCATCTCGAATTCAAAAGTTAATGCACGCTAGCATTCAACAATGATGCTTTCCGAACCGACGATGAATAAGTCATCAACATATAGGACCAAAATCAGGCACTCATCACCAACAATGTGATAGTATAGGTTAGGATCAACAACACTCTTGTTGAAGCCCAAACTCATCAAGTATCCATCAATCTTCTCATACCAAGCACGAGGTGCCTGCTTTAGTCCATACATGGCTTTCTTCAACTTGCATACATGAGACTCCTTCTCATGTGTTACGAAACCATCTGGTTGCACGATGTAAAATTCTTCCACAATCTCACCATTGAGAAAGGATGTCTTTACATCCATCTGATGTAGTCTCCAACCCATGGATGCAACTAGGGAAATAATCATACAGATGGAAGTGTATTGGGCAACAAGAGCAAATGTCTCCTCATAATCTATTCCCTCCACTTGAGAGAATCCTCTAGTCACAAATCTCGCTTTGTACTTCTCGACACTTCCATCAGTTGCATGTTTGATCTTATAGATCCACTTGGAAGTCACTACAGACTTCCCTTCCGGTCTCGGAACAATATCCCACACATAATTCATCATTATGGACTGATACTTTTTTGTCATGACATCTTGCCAAACCTGCTGACCTGCTGCTTCTCTATGACAAGAAGGCTCAGTATCAATGATGTGGCTCGTAGCTGAAACATAGCTCGAAAATATCTGTGGTCTCTTGCTCTCTCAGAATGTACTACGGGGATCTACATGTTCCTCTGCCTCCTGCAGGGTCTGTCGAGCCTATGCATGCCTTTTCTGGCCTACTGCAATGTCTCTGGGAACATCAACTGGAGCTACGAGATCAACTGGATCAATAGCTGTCTCCCTCTAAACTGCTGAAGGGGGAGAAGCTACCGTCTCTTCTTTCTTCTCACTGTCAATCTCCATATGAGATTCTCTGGATCTTTGGAAGGATATCTCTTCCTCAAATGTGACATCTCTGCTAACTTCGATTTGTCTCTGACCAGGAATGTAGATCCGATATGCATTCAAAGATTCACTGTACCCCACAAATGTACCCTTTCTTCCTGAAGGGTCTAGCTCAATCCTCTTCTCCTTGGGTACATGAAAGTATACTGGACATCCAAATACCCTGAAGTGTCCAACCTCAGGCTTCACTATGGTGAAAGCTTCTTCGGGAGTCATGTTCTTCAAAATCTTATGAGGACTCCTGTTCTGAACGTACACTGTTGTCATGGATGCCTCTGCCCACAAAATCATAGGTAGATTTTGATAATGTATCATTGCTTTTGGTTGCCTCAACAATAGTTATGTTCTTCCTCTCTACAAACCCATTCTGTTGAGGGTTATAAGGAACAATGTACTCCCTCTTGATCGCTGTCTCAACACAGAAATCACTGAAATCCATGGAGGTGTACTCTCCTCCATTATATGATCTCAACACGTTGATCCTCCTCTTGGTCAGGTTCTCAACTTGAGCTTTAAACTCTTGAAATCTCGCAAGGACTCCATCCTTGGTCTTCAAGAAGTAAATCCACGTCTTTCGAGAGTGATCATTGATGAAGAGCACATAGTACAAACATCTGTATGTATCGGGTTAAGATCCCCTTGGATCTATTGTCACTGCTCGAAAAGAACCCCTTGACATTCTTTCCAAGAGCACAACCTCCGCAAACGCCATCATGCTCAATATGTATCTTTGGAAGGCTTGTCACCATCTTCCCCAGAGTGGGAAGGGTTCTATAATGTAAATGAGCAAGTCTCCTATGCTATAGCTCGCTCAAGCTGATAATATCATGTAACAGGCCCTGGACTGGTCGGACAATCAATCTATACAAACTGTTTTCTCGAACACCAATCACTCGGGCATAATCCATGTGTGAGTTCTTGTGCCATGCAAGAAATTTTCCTTCAGAGAAGGTAACCTTGTATCCTTTATCCTCTAAGGCAGAAACAAAGACAAGGTTCCTCTTCATTCCAGGTACATATAGTACCTCACTTAATTGAAGTGGTATGTCAAAATCTAGTTGGAAGGTAGAAGTTCCAACTCCTTTCACAACATATCTGGCATTATCACCAAGTACAACATGCAGACGAGACTCTTTCTCTACAAGGCCTGTAAGATGTTCTCTATATCTAGTCATGTGCCTGGAGGCACCACTGTCAATCAACCAAATATCACTATTAGTAGGAAATGTACCTGAGAGTGTTGATATGAAGAAAAATGCTTCATCTTTTATGTCTTCATCTCTCTGATGTGGTTATGGATCAACATCGACAGTTGATGCATGTTGTCTTCCTTTCTTCCTGGTAGGAAAATTTCTCGCAATGTGTCCATACTTGTCACATCTGAAACATTAAATCTTTGAATTGTGTTTTCTGTGATCATGACCTGAAGCTGCTGAAGTTTTCTTGTCTTTAATGCTTTAATGCTTTGCTGAAACTTATTCTATTCCTTCTACCTCTCTTTGCGTGAGAAGCAAGAGCTTGATTGTCATCATGATGAGAGTCTTGCACTCCTCTGGCTATAACTCTGGTTTCCTTCGGAGTACAGTCTGTCCATACTCAATCAAACTCAGATAGATCTGCTCTTCCACTGATACTTTGAAGAAATGGTTCCCAATGTCTTGGAAGAGCATTGAGAGTAATCATGACAAGTTCTATGTCTGGATGGTTTCTCCAATGGCACCTGGCTGATCTTTGATCTACATTTCACAAGATGTCTTCAGAGTAGAGATGCGAGGTAGTAGATGATCTCTCACTGAATATATGATTATCTTTCTTTCTTTGACATCGTCTGCCTTCCAATCAACGTTCTCTTCATCAGTTGTTGTTGCTGGTAAAGTATTTTCTATCAAACACAATAGGTCATTCTCTTCTAGAGTGATTTGTAGTCTTGATTTCCAAGAGCTGAAGTTGCTTGATCCATCAAGCCTATCTTCCACCAAAATTCTTCATCATGGCTTGTAGATTCTTCACAAACCCTAACGGCTAGGCTAGAAACCCTAGCTTCAGAAAACCTGACGGCTAGGCTTAGGCTAGAAACCTTAGGTTTTGTTGGACTTATGACTGCCAACAATAAGCCTTGGAAAGTCAAAAGAACCCTAGTGAGCTACAAAATCCTTCAATGAACTATAGAAACCTTAGAGGCCGAAATCTGCAGAAACCCTAGGGTCGAAAATACAAATTTCTTCGATTTGCAATTTGAGAGTTGCAGGAGGTGCGATGAAGGAGGCCGTACTTTCCTATGCAAAAAATAGGCCCAACGTTCAAGTGGAAGGTGCTAAAACTAGCTTGACAAGGAAGATGGAGAGGGTCTTTTTCCCAGTTGCAGTAAAAGGGTGATGACTGCTTGAATATCTTGTGCAATGGCTCTTCAAGAACTCGGTTCTGATAACATGTTGAATTTTAATGCTTAGTTCATGCACATGTAGTTTATTTCAATTTAGCATGTACTTGAACCATAAACAATGCAACAATACCATATACAATAGCTTTAGTGACCAAGATCACAAGAAGAATAGCGATGGACAAGAACACAATAAGTTATCTTGGGAAAACCCTTCTCAATCAAGGGAAAAACCCAACAATCCTTTGCTATAGAGTCAAGAGAAGATCCCCCACACCATAAACCCTAGAGCACACAAGAGAGTGCTTCTATGACCTTGAAACTTGTGCCTAAGAGAAGTGCACACTTCAGTAGTACAAGTAGCTTGAGAGAATGTTACAATGAAAGTGTAAGAGAGTGATCCACAATGGGGATCTACTCTCTTATTTTTACAATACCTAACACAACAATAGGTGTGTCTATTGGCACAATAGGGCTGACTTCTATAACTCAATGATATAATTTATTTATTTATTTATTATTATTATTTTTTAATATGTCTGGCGGAATCAACAACTAGTTGGGCACGTACTCGCGTTACACGTGGTCATGTTATCCAATTGCTACCACTATAACCTCTAGGTGTGCCCACGATTCCCCTTATGCGACACATAGGATAAGTCGGGGGGATTTGAACTCAAAACCTCATGGAAATTTCATATCACTTCATATTCACGGCACTTGCCAATTGAGCTGCCCCTCGAGGGATAACTCAATGATATAATTAATCTTTACACAAATATTAATTATCTTTACATGGTGGCGCTGACTTGTACCCTTTACACAATTAGGGTTACACAATAAATCTTACTCTTAGACAATATAACAAGGATCTCTCACATCCTCTAGTGCTCAACCACTGGGGATACATCCACTTGTGCTCAACCACATGGACGTCACTCTCAATAGATCAACTCAACTAAGTCCATAGGAGTACCATCTGGAGAACCATCTCAAGTTGACTCAACTAAGTCCATAGGAGTCTGACAGGAGACCATCTCAAGTCGTCTCAACTCAGTCCAGAGGAGCACGACAAGAGACCACACGTCATCTCAACTCAGTCCAGAGGATTATGACACACCCATCACATGGGCTCTCTCACAGATCGTCTCAACTCAGCCCAGAGGAGAATGACCTGGAGAATGTCTCATGAAGCTGCAATCAACAACAATCATACCCTATTAAAAGTTATCTGCAAAGACAATCCCATCTACACACGAGACCAAAACAAGTGGAATAAATGAAAGATAAAAAATTGTACTAGTCTCATCCATCCTGAAATACCAAGGTCCTATTGCAAACAATAGTGCGCACATGTTCTCCAACAAACTTTGAAAATGGGTATCTCAGCCATGCACCTCAAAATATTCGGCAACTAAAACAAAACCCTCAACAATGTCAACTCTTTTTTGAGAGAATCCTTTAGGAACTAGAGCAAGAGTCTCATCAAGGTCAACTCCCCCTTTTGAAGAAAATCTAACAACATTGTCCTAGGGCTCCTCATTATTCCTATAGGTGTCAATCATGATTGATTCACAATAGGTTTTCAACCAAACTTATCTTTGTGGCACCCTGTCATACATGCTTTGCATATGCCTCCTCAAAATTTGAATTCTCACACATCTCACTATCATGTACAAGTGCCATAGGCTCTACTAGTACCTTGTAAATGCCATCATCTTGCACACCTCTAGCCAAACTCCTCATACTTACTACACTACAATTGAGAGTGCATCGTTGTCCTTAAAATGCAACCCTACATTAAAGACTATCATACAAGATATTGAAAGAAGATTTTTCTTCAAACCATGAACAAAGAAAACATCATTCAACTCAAGAACATTCCTTAATGGCATCTAAAAGAAAATGGAGTCTAATCCTTTCATAGGATAAGTGGCATCATCACCTAACACCATAGTCATTTCTCTCTCTTGCTCTTGAAACCCATCGATGAGTTTCCTACCATATGTCACATGTCTTGATGCCCCACTGTCCACATACCACCCAATCCTTGACATAGTTTTGGTAGATAAACACGAGACCATGGAGAAGGTGATCGTAGGGAAGGTGATCTTAGGCTCGGATGCTAACTCATTGACTCTAGTGACAATGTATGCACTCCAAGCGCCTTGTCTCAGTGGCTTGGCCTTCTTTTTCTTCTTCTTTAGACAGTGGTTGGGATAATGTTCCTTCTAGTGGCCCTTGAAACACTTCACATGACACACGTTCTTCTTAACTTGGCACGATTCTTCCTTCTTACCTTTCCTGGGTCCTTTCTTTCTTCCCTTGAACCCAAGGTATTTATAGTTGAAATGTTTTCACAAACACTTTGCATACAAAAGTTTGAACTATGAATGAACCCAATGTTTTCAATGGTTGAAGTGTTTTCACAAACACTTTGCATACAAAAAATCTGAACTATGAAATGAACCCAAGGTATTAATAGTTGAAGGTGTTTTCACAAACACTTTGCATACAAAAATATGAACTATGAAATGAACCCAAGGTCTTTAATAGTTGAAGTATTTTCACAAACAGTTCAACCATTGAATCCCTTGGGTTCATTTCATCCTCTCGATGAGGGCTAGGTCTTCTACTTTACTTTGCTTCACTACATCGAGGTTTAACCTTGTATCTTCTTGTACAAAGTTGTTCCAAAGCTTCTCAAAAGATGGTAGCTTCTAATGAGTACAAATACCTTGGACAAAGGATTTACATGATGAAATAAACCCATTCAAAGAAATGGACACCTCATCCTCCACTTTTCCCCTATGGAAACAAATTGATCTCTCATTTTTCTAATCCCACCCAAGTCATTGTCCACTAAATCTGTGTCACTCACATGGATCATCGAGAGCTTGTTTCTCAAGAGTATTTTCCAGGATATGTTCACACTCTAGTAGAATGCAATAAAAACATCACACATCTTGTTGCCAATCTTCTTCTTTGCAATGTGAGTGATGAAATGATTTTCATCAAATCAAGAATGTTTCTCTTTACCTTGGCCTCTTTATCATCCCCAACCAATTGTTTTATATTAGTAGGCACAATCATCTCTTTTTCAACATGATCCCAAAGATCAACACCTTTGAATAATATTTGTAACATGAACTTCCACGGTGTAAAATCAGAAGCACCTTCCAACTTGTCACACTTGTTAATGGTGAGAGTAGTCATCCCTACAAATCTAAAGCACACCTCAAAGCAAAAAAACAAATCAAGTAGATGACCCCTCTAGGGTTCAATTTTTTCTCTCAAGCAAACTAGGGTTTCACACCCAACCTATCACAAGTCAAATGCCTCTCCTAGACATAGAGCAATTGAAATACCCAACTCCCTCTTGACCAAGAGAGAAATATGAGTAAAATAAGTTTTGATATCATGTGTGAATTTCAAAAACTTATGTCTTAAAACACTTAAAAAATTTCCCCTCATTTACTTGAGGTTCTTGGATTTATTTCATAAAACTTTCAGCCTGGTTGTTGAATTTGAAATATTTATTACAACGAAAAATGCTTCAATAATAACCTACCTTTTCAATAGGAAAGCTCAAGTAGATGGACAATGAAAATGTACTTGAAGGAGAGACATATATCACAATGCTTAGGGCACAATCTCAACCAACATATTGATATGAAAATTACTTTTATAATAGAAGATTTGTAACATTAAATTTGGTTTCTAGTTTCATTTGTGCATCCTAAAACACAACATTTCAACATCGTTGTCCCAACAAATCAAAACATTAAAACAATGATGAAACAACTCATGGCAATTAGAAATTGAACTTTGATTTTCAGATTTGTAACATGTAAATTTATGAAAAGAATAGTACACTCCACATATTACACAAATGAAAAGTACAATCCTTAGCTCATCTCAAGCTAGTACAACAAGTCCCTTCAGTGCATCCCAAGCAAGAACTCTCCATTTGCTTCTCAAACCCTAGTTAGGGTGTCCACCATCAACATCAAATCATAACTAGTGATACAACGAAAGAACAAGGCATTTCATCAAGCTATCTAACCCCACCAAACCATCCACAACAAGCTAGTATCAACACCAAGAAGTCCATTGTTGGATCTCTCACTTGCACCCTAAACACTGTCAAGGAGATTCACCAAGTATGCACCACACAAACTCCACTTGCATCTTAGTCCTACAAATCTTGTTATAGAGTTTCATCCCTCAAATCCTAGGCTTAGCTCACATGAAGAGTTCTATAAACTCTAGTGCTCCAAAGTCTTCTCTAGGGTTTACTTCACACAAAACTTAAGTCTTCCGACTCTTCTATCACACAACCACAAAGACCGAGACAAGTACATCAAGATTACAAGTACATACTTGAATAGTAAGTTATGACAAACAATGTCTCCTACCATTTTTAAGATAGGCGAGGGAAGTCAATAATAAAAAGGTGGACTAGGTGCACTTTTCACAACATATAAGTGTAAGTCACTAGGCTAGCTCCACAAGTGGAGTGTTCCTACCAAGAGAGTACACATCACTAGGTGTTGGGCACCACTTTCCTAGTGGAGCGCTCTCTAGGCTAGGCCTCCACATGTCAAGGGTTCCTCATCACAACTTTGCACACTCTCCAAGATAGGCTCCCAAGCTCAACGCTCCTCCACTTGTATCATTGGGTCCATAAGAAACCTCTAGTGGAGTGCCCTCCAAGCAAGACCCCCTCAAGCCAAGCATTCTACCTCCACCTGTGTGCCACATGGTATTTATGCTCCTAGGGCTAATCACCCTTCCTCCTAGAGCCTAGAGCTCCTCCACACTATAGCTCCACATCATATGCCAAGGCCCCATCCTCCTCAACACATGCACCATGTGATTGAGTGCATTTAAATTCCCTCACTCTATGGTCAAGTGACTATTGTGCCCTCAACCAACACAAAAACCCATGCAAAGGCTAGCCATTATTGCACATGCCACATGAGATAAATACCTCCATTAGAATTGTTCCTCCTATAGCACATATCCCAAGGTCAATCATCCACCTATTTTAAGCTCTCCAAATGTCAATTGACCAAGATAATGTGAGATACAAGGCATCGAGTTTCACCATACACCCCACATCACATGAAGCACACCCCTAGCATGATATAAACACTTTTGGAGCAACCCAAATGCTAACATTTCCATTCCTTGGTTCGGTGCAGTCACATCTTAATTGGGGAATCCATTGTATAAGGGGAACCCTTTCTCTTTTTTCTCTCTTTCATTTGTCTTGATCCAATGTAATAATGTCTTCATTGAAAACTCAATTTTGGAAGAATCACTGAGCACTTAAGGAGTTCAACTATCGGTTTACGCTGAAGGAGTGTTTAATGTCCTATCAAAAGTTTTGATTAGGGATATGGCCATTGATTTCCAAGTGACAATACTTAATCATATTTTAGTCAATATGGCCTACCTCTAGCAATGAGGGTGCACTTAAATTTAGGGATACTTTACATGATGCACTATAAGTTGACTAATCTTAGAGGTCCAAATTTAACAAAAATGAGTTTGTTATTACAGAGGATCACATCCAATGCTTTCTTGATGCATGCATCATTATAGAAGTCCATCTCAAGGATTTCATTGTTTGGTTGTTTGTCAATATTTTCAAAGAATATGCATTCATATGGTGTTGTACACTCCTAGTTGCTTCCATCATTGGTTGTGATTTAGTGAAAATCATCATTAGCAAACATCTTCATATAGTGTAGTGAATGCACTTTTTACCAGCCAATCACGAACTTTCTACATATATTTTTGCATCATACATTAGCAATACACACACCCTCTTAACGATGACATAAGGAATCCTACACACTTTTGTGGTGAACTCAAGAACATTGAAGCCCCTTCCTTTGAATGTCCTTCATATGGTCCATATAGATGATGTTGGCCCCTAACTTAGTCTTATGGTCTCATTTGATTAATTTGGAATCAATAAGAGGTCTCACTTGGTCTTTTCCTTGGTCTCATGCCTTGATTGATCGCTTTTAGCCCCATAAACCCCCATTTGGGCCCTTTCATAACTCACTTAGGCAATGTAACATTCATTATGACCCCAACTATTACTCAAGATGGTTAAAATCCCACTTCGAGACCATGAGAAATCCCCATCCTTGGCGAGCACACATATTTATTGGTCAAAATTGGTCAACTTTGATCTTTTTTTTTAGTTCACTTGCTTATCGTAGATGATTTTGTGCATATTGCAGCAATGTAGTGTTAGCAATATTTCTCCATTTTCAATTCTGATAAAGAGGATGACTTGGAGTAATGCACATGATTCATCAATTTTTGTCTTGTAGTTAGGGGGTCAAAAATTGTGGTTAGACCATAAAATGGAGGGTGACATACCCTAGAGTTATGGAGGATGTTGACATTGTTGCATAACAACTAGTTAGGTATAATTAGTGTGATCCTCCTATTTTGGTCTCTCTAATCTCTCTTGGATTTTGTTTGTTATCATTTCAAAGGTTTATAACACTATTTTGTACACTAACTCTCATATTCCCTTGGAGATCGATCGGTTCCTTGTTTCCATCATCATCCTCGCTCGAGGTGTTTTCATTGTTGTCCATAGCCTCACTTATTGGTTTGATTTTTTCCTCTTTGTTTTTGGGCTTGCATATCCCATGGTGGATTTTAGCTTCCTTGTTTATATACCTTGATCGGTCTTCTTCCCATCTCGCCATCTCGATGGAATACTTGAGAATAAACTTGTGAGGTAGGGGACTTCCTTCCACTAAGGGAACACAATAGTCTTATACTTTTATAATTACACGTGTAGTTTCCTATGTTGTCATGGTCAATTTGTTCATTTTTTTATGTGTATACATGTGGAGATCAGGGAATGTGTTGGAATTTTGTAGGTGGATTTAATGATTGTAGGTATGCCAAGGAGGTCTAACCCCCTTCGTTATTTTTTTCCAATGCTTTGTTTCTTCCCTTATATTCCAAATATCATTGTTAGATTAGTCAAACTTAGTTAAGGGTTTTCATCCAAGTATGAGGTTAAACCATCCTCTCTTTCTCTATGATAGGAAAGTGGTAACAAAGCCTAATTCATGTTGTTTGCATTTAGGCCACTCTTATTTTCATAATTTGTATTTAATTACACTAGATAGGAACCAAAAGTAAAGTAACAAGTAAC
>ML820534.1:40653-76612 GCA_009831015.1 Picea engelmannii | reverse complement strand
AAATCTGAGTTTTAATTACCAAAACTAATGTAAAGGATAGAATTGAAATGCATCTAAGTTGAATCCAATCAATAATCAAAACCAAAATTGAATTGCATGTAAACAAACAACACAATACTAATCTACAAAATAAATAAATTATGGCAACACTTACCCTCACTGAGGGGCCTTTCCCAAGAGGTCAGTGTTGCTAAGAAAGACTCGGATCAAGCTAGAAGGATTCTCAATGTGGCATCAACAATTAATTCTTCATTGAGATCAAAAAGTTTGTTTTTACATGGCTAACAACTCCTTAAAGCTTTCTCACAAGAATAAATCTCTCATTTACAAAAAATTCATGACAATAATGACTACCCTTATCAACCCTATAAGGATCTTATTTATACATGAAATCCATGGAGGAATGGATAAAACCGAATTCCCAAACTGAGAAAACATTTTTTACAATTTTAGGATAAATCTCAAAAAATATGGGTTTTTCATCAATTTGGGAAGATTCAAGTTAGAGATCCACCCATATCTTCCAAAACAATTTGAATTTTGAAAAATTCCCAACGTCTTACTCATTTCTCCACATTTTAGACAAAAACCATTTCGTATAATTTCTAGATATGATACCATCTGCATGAAAATCGAGGTGCAATTTGGAAGTTTGAGATTTTTACTAATTTTTACAGAATCATTCCCCCTGAGCTCGAGGTTCACATGTGCGAGTTGGGTGAATTATTACGCATTTTTTTGCATGTTGACGTCACTATGGAGAAAACCCATGTCCCTAATTTTCCTCTAGAAGGATTTCAAATTTTTGAGCTATATCTGGTACCAGATACCTATAGGATGTTGGTACCGGATGAGCACAGGTGAAAAATAAACACCGGTACCAGATGAGCATAGGTATCAGATGAATGTATAACCTTTTGGTACCGGATGAATTGGAGTTTGAGTACCGGATGAGCGTAGGTACCGGATGACTATAGAACCTTCTGGTACCAGATGACTTGGAGTGTGAGTACCGGATGACCTTGAGTGTCGTCTTATAACCCTGTCTTAATACGATTACCACAACAAGGCTATTAGATGGAATAAAACACATAGATAACTATTCTAATTATATATAAACCATGAAAATCATATTTTAAATGTTAATTACCTTATGTACACCAAGAGATAGCCAAATAGGTGTATCATTAAGCAAAATGAATGGATTAGTCATAGTTTTAGGCAAAATATTCAATATAGGTCACAAAATCAAGGTGTTTGTGGATGTCAAAAAGGAGACCCAACAACAAGTGTGGACTCAATTGTTGGATAATGAAAAGTTACAAGCATTAGAACTGAGGTTATAGACTGCTCAGTAGAGGGCACAAAAATTCAAAGAAACAATGAGCACTCTGGCACCAACAAAATGAATGACTGCAATAGTTGAGAATAGGTAGTTGTACCTTGATATAAACCAAATAAGAGTTGAACAACATAATCTCACGCAGAATCTTGAGCCAATGTAGGAGGAATCATTTCGGGTGACAGACGAACTTGTCGTTGCACAAGGCATAGTGAAGTAAGAAGTGCAAGATAGTGCAGAGAAATTGATGACCCCCATTAGTGTGCAGACAACAAAGGGGATTTTGATGCAAGAAGCACAAGCAAAGGAGAAGGTCGCAACCGCAAATGAAAATTTTGATAAGTTTGTTGCAACGTGGAAGGGAGAACAATAGAAGGCCTTAGTGGCTAGGGATGAGCCATAGGTGAGTGTTGGGGGCCTGTTAGGATAGGATTTCGGGAACAGTTTTGGGAACTTCACAGTGCATGCAAAATAAGGAAAGATAGTTGGTGCACTTTTGGGACCAACGCATGAAAAAGAAGGAATATCGTTGAAGTCATTAGGAATTTTGGGTGCATTGATATGTGCTAAGATCTATTGTAATTGTATGAATATGTAAGGGTTTTGGGATAGAGATTAGTCAAGTAGGGAGAAATTTGGAGAGTAAGAAGTAGTGAATGGATGAGATGCAATGTATGCGACAGAGATAGATAGGGAGATAGGAGAATGGAAAGGGCATGATGTATGAGCACAATGCACATATTTTTTAATGGATGATTATGAATAATATAATAAGAAGTTGGACATTTTGGATGTATCCCATCTTGGTTGAATCATGTTAACTATGGTGTCTATGTGTCATGATGTGTTTGTTTTTCTGTTTAATTTGCGCATATGATATATGTCTGTTAATTTGAATATATTACATGTTATTGTGTTTCTATGCACATGATATAAGGTGTAATGAACTAATGCTAAGTATAATGGTTATGCGGACTTCCTCCCATCCCTTCATCACTATGGAAACCTGGTTCCTGCAATCCCCATACATACCTCAGGTGATACTTCACCTACTTGAGGGTGATGTCGAAAGGGTTAGTATCTGAGTGTTTTGTTGGTGAATTCATGTTGAACCCTACGTCTTCCCATTGCATGCCAATAGTCTTCATGCCAGTACTTCAACCCCATCTCCTATTATTTCTTCTAAGAAAACTTTACCTCAATACAAACCAATCACTAGGACTTTAGTGGTATCATATCAACTTGACTATGATTTGGTGGAAGACATGAAAATAACTAGGGAAAACATTTCTTTTTATGAATTAAAAAAATTAAAACAACAGGGAAAACACTTACTTAAAGCATTAGACAATGATAATGTTGGAAAACAAACTATTGCAATTGTAAGTGAGAATAAAGAAAAGATTGCCCAAAATTCAACTTCAATTGAAAACAAACAAGTCAATGCCAATGATGTACTAATAGGAGATAAATCAAACTCTCACACAAAATTTACTTTTAACTTTTGAAATTTTCAACATAAATGTACACAACTATTTGGTAGACTCTGGGGCTGATTCAAGTATAATTACATATTATGTTTGTAAGAAAATAAATGTTGAACCACAAAAGTCTGCCATACAGATTGTACAACTAGATAGAACAAGAGTTAAGGTTTTAGGTGAACTTAAAGATGTATTTATTCGATTATCTTCTAATACTAATTTTCATCAAACAATAGACATCATTTGTTTTTACATTTTCAGAAGCTTATGGATTTCTTCTAATCATGGAGTAGTCTGAAAAACTTTATGGTTATTTTGCTACAAACTAGTCACATTTGTGGTTACTATTCAATGGTAAACCCAATCAAATAAAAGTGGAATGTGAGAATCAAATGAAACATATTGTGATTGATATTGATGGTGAAAATGAGCATGTAATGTTTTCAAATTATGTTTTAGTTAATTATTGTGTTCATTCATTTTTTGGGAATTATGTTGCAGAAAGTTCACCATTCACGAATTCATCTATGCAATCCGAGGTTTTAAAGTTTTCCCAAATGAATTCTTCTAAATGTATAGATTTTGTTTCTGATAATTAAGAGTTAGTTGTAAATAACGAATTTTGGACCTTATTTTTTGATGGCTCAAAATATAATGAAGGTGTTGGAGTAGGTTGTGTCTTGCAATATCCCAATGGAAATAAAACCATGTTAGCCTATACACTAGAGTTTCAATGCACAAACAACATAGCTGAGTAGAAGGTTTGAAAAAGGCTATTGATTTGAATGTTAAATTCATTAAGTTTTATGCTAATTCTGAGATTGTTGTCAAACAAGTATGAAATACTATCCATTGTGTTTCAAATCATCTCAAAAATTACCAACAACTTGTTTTGGATTTGTCACCACATTTCACTACGTTTGAAATCAAATATGTTCCTAGAGCTCAAAATTCAAATGTACACCTACTTGATAATGTTGCCTCAAAGATAATTCCATCTGAATAATTCTCTCATGATATATTTTCAATTGAGTTATTGTTTAGGCCATATGTTCCTAACAATATAACCAATTGGAGAGTTTTTAACGATGATGAGCATATTATAAGTTTTCTTACACAAGAAGAACATATATATATTTACTCATCGATGAGAATAAACATGATTTAAAATTTAATCATCCTTCACTAGATTGTAGAGCTCATCCAGAAAACATCATTCCTAAATATGTGGTTAAATTAGAGACTTTTTATGATCTTTGGGATATATTGAGGGCACCAACTAATTGAAAAACAAATAGTTCTTCAATTAAATTTGAAATCATTAATTTGGAAACTCAAGAAAATCCAGAAAATGTAAATCTTGGATTAGGATGCATGCCTTCAGAAATAATTTATTTTATTAATCGTTTGAAAAAATATAAAGACATTTTTTCTTGGACCTATAATGATTTGAAAACCTATGATACTTCAGTTATTCAACATATAATTTTGCTGAATTGCATGCTAAACCAATTCAACGTAAATTATTAAAATTCACCTTAACATGGAACAACAAATAAAAAAAAGAATTGAACAAATTAGTTCAAGCCATAATCATTTTTCCCATTAGGCATTCAGAATGGGTTTCTAATATGGTTCTAGTTAGAAAGAAAAAAAGAGAAATTTGAATTTGTATCAATTTCATAAATTTGAGTAAAGCATCCGAAAAATATAACTTTCCTCTCCCTCCTATGGAACATATTTTGCAATATGTCATAGGATCTGAGATGATATCTTTCTTAGGTGAATTCACTGGTTATAACCAGGTTTTAGTGTCTAAAAAGTATGAACTGAAAAATGACCTTTCGAACCAAATAGGGCACTTACGCACACAAAAAAATGTCATTTGGAATAATAAACGCCAGTTCCACATTTCAATGTTCCATGGACATTTCCTTATAGGATTGATTAATAAATTAATGGTTATATATCTTGATGATGTGGTTGTATTCTCAAAAAATAGATCTAATCATGTACATAATCTCAAACAATTTTTTGACAGTTGTAGAAAATATGGAATTTCTCCTAGTCCTAAGAAAACTATCTATGCTCTAACCAAAGGGAATAGTTTAGGTTTCATCATTTCTAAATTAATAATTTTTATAGAACTTGAAAGAATGAAAGAGATATCAGAATTTCCCTTCCCGCATAATAAGAAAACAATGCAATATTTCCTAGGATAGATTAATTTTGTCAAATGTTTTGTCCCGAGTTTTGCAGAGATAGTAAGGCCTTTAAAAAATATGACTAAGAAATATGTTGTTTTCAAATGGAATAATGCTGAAAGAGAATCATTCAAAGAAATAAAAGAAGAAAGTATACATGCCCCACCTCTATCATCTCCTAGTTTCAATAAAGAATTTGTTCTCTATACTTTTGATTCTAATTTGTCTTTTGTTGTTGTTCTTACTCAAAATATTGATTAAGATATTTAAATACCAATTTATTTTATGAATACAAGTTTTCAAGGAATGGAATTGAACTATTATAAGGTTGAAAAATAGGCCTATTTAGTTTTTAAAGAAATCAAACATTTTAGTCCTTTTATTTTAAAGTCACACACCAAAGTGATTGTTCCATATCCTTCTGTTCGAAACTTGCTTGTTCAAAAGGATCTTGGAGAAAAAAGAGAAAATTGGATGATTACTTTATAGGAGTATGATTTGGAAATTAAAACATCCAAATTCGTTCGAGGTCCTAGCCTTTGAGAGCTCACAATAGAATCAATTGATTTAGATTTTGAAAATAAACTAGAAAAGGAAAATGAATTAGATTCGAGAATTAATGAAATTTATCTTACATCTAGTTTGTTGATTCATGGTAGAAAGATCTTAAATTTGTTATGACTCATGGTTTTTCTCCTCTACATTATGAACCTAAGAAGAAGAGATTATTATGATTGAAATCTTCTCATTATGAGTTGATTAATGGAGTGTTATTCAGAAAAAAATATGATTATGTTTTACTGAGGTGTTTAGAAAAATTAGATGTTGATAAAGTGTTATTTGATTTGCATGATGGTCCTACAGGTCAAAAATTTAGTGGTGATACTAATACTCATAAGATCCTATGAGCAATCTATTATTGGCCAAGTTTACTCAGGGATTCTCACACATATGTTTGAAAGTGTAAGGTTTGCTAAAATTCATTTGGGAAAGAGAAAAAGCATGCATTCCAATTACAATCGTTGATGATTGATGGACCATTCATACAATGGGGACTGGACATCATTGGAGAGATCATTCAAAAATATTATCATCTATACAAGTACATTTTGACATCAATTGATTATTTCACTAGATGGACAAAGGCCATCCATTTAAAAATTGTTAATCAGAATCAGGTGACATCTTTTATTGAACAATTTATTATTACAAGGTTTGGCATTCCTAACACATTGGTTTTTGACAATGCTTCATATCTTTATTCAAACAAATTAACTAGTTTGTTGTAGAGAAAGGTATCAAAATTATATATTCTACCAATTATTATCTGCAAGGTAATGGTTTGGCGGAATCTACCAACAAAAAACATCTTTGAATCATTAAGAACATTGTTAATGAAAATCAAATAAATTGGCACAAATATCTTACGACTTCACTATGGAATGATAGATTCACACCTAAAACTGCATTGGGTAATTCTCCTTACTTCCTTGTGTATGGCAGTGAATCCATTCTACCAATTAATGTAGCTTTACCTTGTCTCCAATTAGCTTAATTTTTTAGAGAATATCCTTGTCCGAAGATGCAAGAACGTATTGAGGAATTATTAAAATTGAAAGAAGAAAGAAATAAATCAAAATAGAGTTTCTATGAACAACAAAAAATAATAAAGAAACGGTTCGATAAGCATTCAATTAGTCATAAAAATTTCAAATTCTATGATTTATTTATGAAATGGGACAAAGCCCGTGAGGAAAAAGGAAAACACACAAAATTTTTAAAAACTTGGCTTGGTCCATTTCAAATTGCTGCAAAGGTTGACCTTTTCAATATATATTCTTCAATCATTAGAGGGAGAAAGATAAATATTTCTTTTGAATGGTCAGATCCTTGAAAAATATTTTTCATAAAAGGAAAATCACAAAACTATAAATATGTAAAGATATTTCTATCTTCCTTTGTTTGATTTTACCATTTTTGTTTGAAACAATATTTAAAGGGTTTGTTATCTTCAATAAAAATTTGATACCATTTTTGTTGTATTATATGTATGTCTACAACTAAAAGTATCACACTAAAGTATATATATATAGTTCTATGACTTATAAGTAAAATTTCTATATTATTAGCAAAACTCATATGTTACCAAGAATTCATATTTATATCACTGGCACATTTACACTTTAGGTTTCTTACATTTTACTTTTTATGGGTCCCAGACATCTTACATTTAAAAGCTTATACCTAAAATGTTTGGTAGAATGGAAGACCTTAAGCTAATCTCTGGAAGTGAGTGGACTACCAAGAAAATATAAATAACTCTTGTATCACCCCACTTCCCTAAACATGTAATTGCATATGCAATACATACATATATAAATAATTAAGGGTGTAACTTAATAAAAGGGAGTTTGAAATAGCGTTTTAGTGTGGGAAGTAAAAATAAACTCGTCGGGGCTATGGATGCTCGCTAGCAGTGGGTCAATACTTGTATGATACCAAGGCACATTCATCGGGGCTATGGATGCTCGCAGGAAGTGAAGAAATGTTAGGTTAAAGAGAGATGAGGAACACATGTAGGAAATTGTTTACTCACCCACAGTGAAATCCTTAGGTCACGCCTTATACCAATCATTTATGGGATGAAAGATAAGGAAATTAACCTCAGAAATATACTTGAAATTGTAATCTGACAATTACTTGATGTTTGTGTTTACTGAGAAAATATTTTAAAATTATTTAACATATGGTGGCACCCATAATTAAGAGATATGTATTTACAGTCATTGATCTTAATTTTAAATTTTAGTCTACATAATATTTTTAAGTAATGCTAGACAGAGATAATTGATTAACCCGGTGTGTTTCCATCTATTGGGCCTCAGATACCCCCCATTATTATTAATCAAAGGATATAAAAAACTAAATAATAATGGGTCACTTTTAATTTTTTCCATTTATTTCAATTTTTCATTTCTTGATTATTTTCCTTTTGATAGATTTTAATTCTTTGTAGTCCAATAAAATATTGCTAATAATATTTTGAAATAACTAAGTAATAAAAAATCAGCCTCTCTAGTGGGTCGGTGCTTTGGTGAGCCGATAGGACGATGGTACTAGATTGGAGGATGTTGTTTGTTTTAAATCTTTATAAATTTCCCCAGTTCTTGGTGGGATGGTAGGCCAATGGTACCAGACTAGTGAGACCAAACATGCCCTATTACTAGATTGAAAAATCCCCTCATTTTGAAATCAATTATGCTCTGTCGCCTTTATGGAGAAAAAGATTCCTTTAAGTTTCATTTTGGATGGGTTCCCATTATACATTAAGTTCTCAAAAGAGTAGTATTTAATTGGGATCAGATCTTGTCTTCCAACATCAAATGTGAAGTCCAAAAATGTCAAGAAGAACCCCCAAGTTATTGCCTAGTATTTTTTATGTTTGGTTATTTAACTGATGTTTCCTATGCAATTAAACCTTTTCCCCTATTATCCTGTAATTGGCCTCCTTTTGAAGAAGAAATCCACATATATTGTTCTAAAGTGTGGGAAATCAACTGTAAAAACTTGTTCTATGATATCTACAATTATTTCATGGTTTTTTTGCATCTCATTTTAAAAAATCAACCAGCTCCCAGATTTAATCAGGAGGTCGTGAACACTATTCATCAACTAGGTGACTAGTTTATTGATGGGGAATTATCATATATAAGAATATATGAGTGTGAATGTGATCCCCATATTCTACCTAGATATTTCTCAGACAGACTGGCACTCAACGACATTGATTATCAAACAATTAATATTGGCATTACTATCTTTTTATCAAGAAGTCAAAAAATACAATGGCCTTCCTTCCCAATTTATTTAGGAATATTTACTTTTTCAAATCCAAAGAATGTGCATATAGAGTTGGATAAAATGAAAAACATATGACTAGCTCATGGAAATTTCAAGAAACATGGTCTGACAGAAATTGTTAAAAAACATTGTAGTATGGTCAAAAATGTCAAGGCATACATCCATGAGGATGACCCATTTGACATTTTTTTCCAGAGAGATAAAATTAATCAGGAGGTGATCCAATGAATTTATCAAATAAAAAATAGCTCCAAAATACAAGAATTCCTTGATTGGAAGTTAAGAGAAAAAAGTCCTTCTTAAAAGAAAAGAATGAGAATCGTGGTATTGAAGAAATAGATGTTGATGAACAGGAGGATGTGAAATCCAAATATAAAATAGAGCATGACCACATTGTCTTTACATATGACGCATAGGTGAACAAATAGGATCAACAAAGTATTGAAACAAGAGGATAGAAGCAGAACCAAACAACAACACATACTCCTAAAACAACCACTAAGGAAAATGTAGAGCTTAGTACCATCACAGGTACTAAAAATGTACACTCAGTTGTTGTTCCTATTATTCCTTCCATTGATACTACTCTTGTAACTTTCGTTCCAGGAAGAATGGTTCCAATTTCTCTTGACCTTGGTATTCTTGAACCAATCCAAGACATTGTTTTGTCATTGGATAATTACACCTTTGATTATAAGAAAAATACCATTGTGAAAATAAGAACTAAAAGGAGAAATACATCTCACCATGAAGAGATTACAAGGATAACTATGCATCTTTTGGATGTTTCACTTGAAATAATGAATATTTTGAAGAAGAAGCAATTGATTCTTAGGGGAATTTTCCAATGCAAACAAATGGTTAGTGAGAAGACTCTCTGCTCGGTTAAAAAGAGAAAAGGAAAGATTTGTAGAACCACAAGAACAATAGAATTCACATGAGACCATTTTGTCATAAGAGCATCAAACCCATCTAGATCATGTTGCAGAAAAAAATTAAATATCTTTGGATACCATTGTACAACTAAGAGATAAAATAGATGAGGTCAAATTTGAACATGACAGACAAGTAGTTGTTTTTCTTAAGGAGAAGGAAAAATTGATAAAAATTCATGATAACCAACTAGAAAATTTGGTTTCTCAATTAAATGAAATGAAGATCAAGATAAATAATGCAAAAACCATAAGGAAGGAAGCAATAGAGTTAAAAAAAAACCAAGCCTCCCTCCAAGAATTATTCTATACTAATTTGTACAATATCAACGAACAACATGAAAAAGTGCTTCAGTTTACTACAGAATCTCAAATACAGTTTGAGAAACAAAAGGAAGATCAAAGTTAATTTGATGATTTGAAATCATGGGAAGCAAAGGAAACTAGTTTTCCTCGTGGTTACTCCATACTCTCTAAAAAGGAAAAAATAAAAATACAAGTATCACTTGATTCCTATCATATCAACTGCTTATTCACACATAATTTAATCAAGGAGGAAAGAAAGAGTTTTTGAGACTTATGGGATCTAACTATAGATATAATCGAGGATTATGAGATGGCTCATGTGTAGTTTCTTGGCCAATCTGTACCCTTGATGGATTGTATTGAATATTTATAGCAACACATAAGCTCGGGAATAGATGGGCTCATCCAACTAATTTTATTGAACGTGGATAGTGTCAAACAATTCATCACTCAACCAATAGAGTGTTCCAAATCCATTCATAATTTCTTATTGAAATTTAAATCATGACATGAAGAAACTGCTAAAAATATCTATCAATGCAAGTAGAATGAATAAATTCCTTAGCCACCATTGATTTCACCAATGTTAAATAAATTCACCCTATGGAAAACTCACGTGAAAGAGAAAGGAGGAAAAGTCAATAAGGAAGGTGTTGTTATCGAGGAGAATATCTCTACTTGATATCAATTATCAAGTCAAGTCGACATGTGGACCTATTTATTGATGCAAAAGTGGGATCAGTTCTAGATTGCAGGATCTTTTATTTTCTATTTGTAATGTCCCCCATCCCAACCGAGGGACATTGCGGAGTGGAATACTCATAAAAAATGAAATTTTAACAGCTAATTCAATTTCTTGTAGCTTACAACTACAATTTACATACATATTTAATTTTTGAATGTTACCATTATTTAGATGCATCTACAACATGCTTAAACAACATGACATGCAACTTTTAAACTCAATTTCAACATGATATAAATCAAATTTATACACAGAGTCCACGCACAACAATTAAACACATAAAATAACACAGCAGAAAGATAGAATACTTATCTTTTATAAATAGTTGTGCAACTAGTTTCTTGGGACGAATGTTCCAACCAACCATAGATTGAATATTCCAAATCTAAAAAGTCATTCACCCCCAAGCTAAGGCTAGTAATACAAAAAATAGCATGGTATCTCACAGTCCACTCACAACTCATAAAAGTCATAACCTATTGGTATTCTCCTACAACTATCATTATTTTCTACCATCTCTCTTCCTCTCAACCTTCCCAACCCAAGGAATGTACCCCTTCAATGATCTCAATCCCTCAAGTGTCACATTTATTTATTAGGGTCTCTTTGGCACATGTAACCAGGAATATATTAGCTGGGAAATTCCATGGAACTCACTACAGAAAAACTACCAGTAAACCACAACAAACACTTGTTACAATGCAACTCACATAGGAGTTCATTCTTCATGCATGAAAACCTAAATATTCAGTTTGCAACTCCAAATACGTTCCAAATACGCTCCAGATACACTCCAACATGCTCTAGAATTCTCCATACATGGTTGCACCAGCTCTAAGCTCGCTTTCTTGCTCTCTACTTGTTGCTCATGCACAAAAAATGAATGTGTAAAATTGTTGTAACTACCCATACAAATTTCCTCTCCTTTGGTTTTCTTTCTTGAATCAAACACTTTCCTATCCTAGTTGTACTCATCCCCCATGCTCCCAATAACTATGGGATGTGAATTTTCACACCCACCCTCTTACATGGATTCAATGATTGGCTTTGGGAACATTCAATTAGAAACTAGATTTTAATACACAGTCATAATAAAATTTAGGAATGTGGGTGAATAATTAGACATGGGAAATTCCCCCTTGGACCCCTCCTGGCCATTCTCTTAGACCCTCCCCTCTCTTGTGGATTAATTTATCCCCCATCTTTGTCCATGTCTCCTTATCAGCTGACATCACATTTTATTATTAAAACATAGAAATACAATTCGCATATTACATCTCTTGGTCGTAACCACATATTATATCTACATTAAACATTAATTAAACTCAAGATTATAGTGGGGATGTTACATTCCCCCTCCCCTACAAGTTTCCTTCATCCTAAACGCACACTATGTCTATACACATATATGCAAATTTACATCACAATGATTAAAAAATAAAATCTTGCGCTTTCACAAATCCAGCAGTAGTTCCAACCATAATCTATCATTCCTCTCAACTTGTTGACCCAAGGAATGCATCATTCATTTATCAGGTCTAATCCAAGAAATATGCCATTCATTTATCAGGATTAACCCAAGGAGAAATCCATTCTTTTATCAGGGTCTCTAGCGTAGTTGACTAGGACTCTGAGGTGTGGTTCCAGAACTATAGCTGCTCAAAATGGAGTCTTGCATTCTATTTTCTTCAAAATTGACAAAACATTGTGGGTGTTCTTCCCTCATGTTTTCTTCGTGCTCCCATGTAGCATCTTTAGGACCATAGCAATTCCATTGAACCTTTACCATCCCTATGGAGTTTTTCTTGAGGACTTTGAATTTCCAGGCCAGGATGCATATTGGTTCCACCCAGAAATCCCCTTCATGCTCCACCTAGATCACATTCCAATAATTTATGTGGTTAGGGTCAAGAACACATTTCTTTAATAATGACACATGAAATAAATTATGCACTCTCATGGATGTAGGAAATGATATCATGTATGCAATTGGCCCTAGATTTTCTAAGATTTCAAAAGGTCCACAATATATTGGCGCCAACTTTGGGAAACTCCCTAATCTTAGCAAACTTCTCTTTGCTTTCCCTTTTAAAAACACATGTTCTCCCACTTTGAAATATCTAAGAACTTTATTCTTTTCTGCATAACTTTTTTGCCTATCCTAGGAAGCCTTTAAATTATGCTTTATCCTTTCCATTTTCTCTTCCATTTCCTTTAAAAAATCTTGCCCAAAAACCGCTCTGTCTGCTGGATTATCCCAACTTACTGGTGTGTTACACTTTCTTCCATACAATGCTTCAAATTGACTCATTTTCAAGGAGGCCCAGTACCCATTATTGTAAGAAAAATACACTAAGTGAATATAATCATCCCACTTTCATGGTTGATCCATCACATACATTCTAAGCATGTCCTCAATAATTATGTTAGTCATCTTGGTTTTCCCACTGGACTCTAGGTGATATGTGGTACTGAGATTTAGATTTGTCCCAAAGCCCTTGAACAAACCCTTTCAAAAATTTGAAGTAAACTTTGGATCTCTATCTGAAACTATTGCCTTATTCACCCCATGTAGCCTAGAAATTTATTTCATATATATCTATGCAATATTTATTTCTGTGTGTGTTGTCTTCACTAGAATAAAATGTGTTTCCTTAGTAAACTTATCGACCACCACCATGATGGAATCATGTTTCTTCATTGTTCTGGGAAATTAGTGATGAAATCAACTGTAACTACTTCCCACTTCCATTCTGGAATGGGTAAAGGATACAATAACCCTGCTAGATACCTATGCTTTGTCTTTACCTTCTGGAATTCTAGACATCTGGCTATGTAATTAGCCACTTCTTTCTTAATTCCTCGCCAAAAGTATTGGCTTCTCACAGCTGCAATTGTCTTATGATATCTTGGGTGCCCAACGTATGGCACATTATGCATTTCCTTCAAAATTGTAGTTTTCAACTCTTTGGAATTTGACACATATACTTTCCTTTGTACATGATAATTACACCTTCTTTCAACTCATAACAAATAATTTTTTGTTGAAAATTTCCTTGTAATGTTTCTTTTGGTTTTAGATAGTGTTGATGTAAATTTGCTTCTACAATGATTTTGTCTTTCAAATTTTTCATGTACATGATGATAGATGAAATATTCACTTCATGAGCTTTCATTTTGAGTGCATCAACCACTTGATTTTCCTTTCCCTTTATATGCTTAATTTCAAAGTCATATTCACTCAACAATTCCAGCCATCTAGTTTGTCTAGCATTTAAGGTTGGGTATCCAAACAAATGCTTCAGACCATAGTGGTATTTCTTTAGCTCAAATTTTCTCCTCATGATGTAATGTCTCCACATTTTTAACGCATGTACAATTTTTGCTAGTTATAGATCATGGATAGCATAATTCCTCCCATGTTCTTTTAATTTATTTGACTCATAACATAACACATGATCCTTTTCACTGAGGACTCCACCAATCCCTTCCTTGCATGCATCAGTGCACACAACAAAATATTCATCTGTATATGAAATCTATAAGATTGGTGCACTTTTCAATATGTATTTCAGCTATTAAAATCTCTCTTCACATTTGGAAGTCCATTCAAATTTCACTCCCTTCTTTTGAAAATAAGTGATTGGGATTGCAATCTTCGAAAAACCTTTTATGAATCTTCGATAATAACTGGCAAGACCCATAAATTATATGACCTATTTCACATTCTTTGGCACTGGCCATCCTCTGATGGCCTATGTCTTATTATGATCAACTTCTATCCCTTCTACAGAAATTAAATGCCCCGAGTAATGAATCTTATTTTGATAAAAGATGCTCTTACTTAGCTTAGAATACAATTTATGCTCTCTTAGAAATTGAAACACCATTATCAAATGTTGATGATCTGGATCTTATGAGAAGAAAGAAATGAATACAAATTATTATCAAAAGATGCTTAACACAAAATAATAGATATATAGTAAAACCGGTTTGTATTCAATAAGGAAATAAGCTGAAACTGTAAAATGCAGCGGAAAACAAGCTTGTTAGAATGGTAGCGTCTTATCTCTAAGAAGAGACGTGACAGATGCACTCATTCGCAAGAAGATGATTACAATGAGTATCTCAAGGAATTTTTACAATAAACAAGAATTTCAAAAACCCTAGACATCCAATAACCTAACCCTAGTAGATGAAGTGTCAAAAGTCATGTGGGCCCCGTTTGGGTAAGTTAGTACATCAACTTCCCGTGGTCGTAACTTTTGCATACGATCTATGTTTTAGGCGTACAATAGCCTGTTGGAAAGGTATATATGAGGAATACACATGTTTCCTATGGATATCCCTACACATTTTGACTGTGGTGAGCCCTAAAAGCAATGTTTAGGTCCTCAAAACAGCCCAAAAAGTCAGCGACCCGAAAACTAGGAAAAAATTGTCGAACTAGAAAACTGCCAAAATGAGCCAGTTGGAATAGGTGGGAGGCCATCGAAATCCATTTGGACCAATCCTCCCCCCTTAGGAATAAATTTTCTCCATTTCATTGAGTGCCCCCATTAGATGAGTAATTTTTTTCTGAATTTGGTCCTCGGTAAGCCACTTACCTTGGTGTAGGCGTTGCCCTCCTTTGACAACTCAATAAAGATGGATCCTTTGCTGGTGAGTTCCCTTGACTTGTTTTTCCACAATATGATCACTGATGCATGATGTATACAGTCGAGGTTGAAATATGTTGGTGTCATTTGTTCTTCTATCTCTGAGGTGTCCAATAATGGTGGGAAATAAGGTCAAAGGAGATCCACGTTGAACACTAGTTGCAGGCCAAGGACATGAGGAATGTTGAGCACAAAATCATTACCACCCACGGACTTGGTGATGGTGTACGGCCCATAACGGAGTGGGTGAAGCTTCAAATGGGGTCCGGTAAGGAGTTCTTTCTGCAAATGCATACAAACTTTTTCGCCCATCTGAAACTTATGTGGCACCCGGTGTTGATCATGGCATTGCTTGTACTTGTCATTGGACTTCTATAGGATATCCTGAACCTGTTGACGGATGTTATGGATCCACTTAATGAACTAGGTGGCTTTGTCAACTTTAGTTGGAGAAGGATATGATTCGGTCGAGGTGATCGCAAGGGGTAGTGCAACATCTATGGGACCCAATCATTGGAATCCAAACCCCACCTGAAAGGGGTTGTGGTCAGTTGATCTATGCAAGGCTCAGTTGTAGATATGTTGTACATAGGGAAGAATCTTATCACATGTACGAGGATAATTGTAATTATACATGTGCAGGATATGCACAATCATTCAATTTAGGACCTCCTTTTGGCCATCTGTCTGGTCGTGGATTTGTTGAGCTTGGTGTCCAGCAGTGACCAGAGGCTCGACCAGAATGTGATGAGAAATCGACTATACCAATTTGAGACAATGGTTTTTGGGATTCCAAAATGTACCATATGGATGTCGGTGGCCTCCCACTTATTCCAACTAGTTCATTTTGGCATTTTTCCAGTTCGACAATTTTTTCCTAGTTTTTGGGTCCCTGACTTCTGGGATTATTTTGAGGCCCTAACTTGCTCCAAAAGTGTCACATCCCTCCCATATCATCACCTTGAAGGAGCCCAATCATGTTGGTACAGAAGAAATATGGAACCTGGTGACTCTACATTGATTATCAGACCCTAAATAAAATCACAGTAAAAAACAGGTACTTGATTCCCTAAATCGACGACCTCCTTGATCAACTCACGGGGGCCAAATACTTCAGTAAGATTGATCTAAAGTCTAGCTACCACCAGGTCTCGATAGAATAGACTGATCCATATTTTATGAGAAAAAAAAAATGAACACAGATTATTATCAGAAGATGATTAACACATAATAACAGATATACAGTAAAACTAGTTTCTATTCAATAAGCAAATAAGTTGAAACTATAAAATGCAGTGGAAAACAAGCTTGCTAGAATGGTGGCATCTTATCTCCAAGAAGATATGTGAGAGTTGCACTCATTTGCAAGAATATGATTACAATGAGGCTCTCAAGGAATTTTTACAATAAACAGGAATGTCAAAAACCCTAGACATCCAAAAACCTAACCCTAGGATATGAAGCGCCAAAAGTCAGGTGGGCCTCATTTGGGTAAGTTAGTACATCAACTTCCCAGGTTCGTAACTTTTGCATATGATCTCTGTTTCAGGTGCACGATAGCCCATTGGAAAGGTATATTCAAGGAATACACATGTTGCCTATGGCGATCCCTACACATTTTGATTGTGGTGATCCATAAAAACGATGTTTAGGGCCTCAAAACGACCCCAGAAGTCAGGGACCCGAAAACTAAGAAAAAAATGTTGAACTGAAAAACTACCAAAATGAGCCAGTTGGAATAGGTGGGAGGAAACCAACATCCATATGGATTAGTTTCTCATGTTCCTATTCTAACTTATAGTAGATGATCATATCATCTAGGAACATAATTACAAACTTGTCTAGGTACTTCTTGAACACTCCATTCATCAGACACATAAAATTGGTCGGGGAATTTGATAGTCCAAATGGCACTAAAGTGAATTCATAATGCATGTATCTTGTCCTAAATTTTGTCTTGTTTATTTCTTGTTCCTTTACCCTCACTTGATGATATCCTTATCTCAAGTCAATCTTCGAAGAGATTCTTGCACATTTCAGTTGATCAAATAAGTCATCAATTATTGGCAAAGGATACTTTTTCTTTATGGTGACCTTCTTCACCTACCTAAAATCAATATGTGGCCTTAAGGTTCCATCTTTATTCTTCACAAAAAGAACTGGGGCTCCCTGAGGTGAAACACTTGGGCGTATATACCCCTTCTTTAAAAATTCTTCAAGTTGCATCTGCAACTCTTTCAATTCTGGCGTGATTATTATGTAAGGTGTTTTGGACACTGGGGCAGGTCCTGGAACCAATTCAATAGACAAATAAATGTCTCTCTTTGGTGGAAATCCTAGTATTTCCCTAAAATCATCTTCAAAATTCCTCAATACCGGATGGTCTTCAATGCTTGCCACTTTATCTCTCACTGCCTCTTCCATATGGGCTGCAAAAATATGACATACCTTCTTGAAACCCTTTTTTAACTGCATAGCTAAAATATCTCTAATATCTATAGCTCTTGAAATGCCTTGAATATTTCCTTGTTTCCAATATTCATGAAGACATGTGATTTTCTTGTTGTAATAGTCTAGGACAACATGGTGTTTTTCCAACCAATCCATCCCAATTAGACAATCATATGAACCCAATGGTATGATGTTTACATCTACCTTCATAGTGAGTCCATTCATGTCTATTGGGTGATCTTTAACAAGCGCATTGATCTTTCTCTTAGCTCATGTGGCTAACTAAACTGACCAATATTTCTTATGCTTACTCCTTTGCAAGAGAAAAATTTCAACAATTTTAGAATTTATGTAACTATGTCTAGCTCCAGAATCAATTTTAATTGGTATAGGATAATTATTGATCTTACCTTCCACTTCAATCATGGGGGATTGATATTAATATTTCTTGTTTTCCAAGGCTGCATAAATCCTTGGCATGTTTCTTCCCATGTCTTCCACCCTTTCATCCTCCTAAATGTTGTGGACACTCCTCATTATTTATTCTTTGTGAAGGCAATCCCTATATAAGTTATTTCCCTCACATACCCAACATTGTACATGTTTTTTCCTTGGCCTTTTCCCAAATGAATCTCCAGTCTTGTGCTCATTTTGGTCTTATTGAGCTTGTTTATTTGCTTGGGTGTTTTTCTTGAAAAAGGGTGGCTTAAAACCTTTTTCCTTTGATCCTTTTTACCCTTCATCTTGTCATTCCAAGATTTTTGGAAAAATGGCCTTCTTATGCTCTGCTCATAAAGATTCCTTCCTATCCTTCTGGTTTCCTCCAAATTTTTGGGGTTATCATATTGAACCTTGTCAATGTAGAATGAGGGTAACACACTTAGAAACCTTTGAATTTTTACCTTCTCATCCTTGATAAATTTGGCATACTTCAACAATTCAAAGAACCTCTTTTTTATTGTCCATTTTCATGCTTCCCAACTTGAGTTCAAAGAACTATTTCATCTTCCTTTCACAATAATATTCTAATAAATATTTCTTTTCAAAATATCCTTTGAAATTCCTCCATGAGATCCACTTCTCGTTAAGGTTCTTGGCTTTCTTAAGTTGATCCCACCACATGGCCGCACTTCTTTGCAAGTGGTATGTTGCAATTATAGCTTCTACCCTTGAGGGGTAATCATGCAACTGGAAATATTTTTTCATTTCCAACAGCTGAGCCTCGAGCTTGTTTCCTTTCCCGCGCTCACCATTGAAATTTGGTGGCTTGATTTTATTAAGTTCGCCTTGCAATATGTTTTCCGCAGGCCTTATTCTTTTCCTCTTAACAGGAGATACACTTGGGATACTCCCTGGCCATGAACTTGCATGAAATATTCTAGTGGATTTCCCTGGCGAATGATGGCGCCTGCACATGCTTCTTGATTGACTATCATTTCCATGATCGTCCCTTTTTCTTTGGGATCTAGATGCTGACACTTTTCTAGCACTAGCTGCTTTCTTTGTTCCAGAGTCTTTGTTGAATTTTGTATGCAACATATTTAAGCTCTGAAGTATCTCTTCTTGAGCCTTGATAATCCTTTCATTATCATCTTTATAGATTTTCACTTCCCTATGCAAGCTTCTCATAGTTATCGGATCTTTCCTACCTCTTCTACCATTTCACTATGTCTCGGCATTTCCCATGTTATCATGCAAACCTCTAATCTCTTCCTCATGGATGTAATATCCTAAGCATCATCCATAACTCCAATCCTCATATAACAACCAAAGATTATTTCATGTACCTATAATTATGCAAGAAAATGTGGATGTAATAATTATTGTTAGAACATGCATAACATAAAACATTACATAAATTAGAATACCGGTTACTCTTTAACCAAATTATGAAGGAAACAATGCATCAAATTAAAATATGATTCCTTATATGCATTCCTCTCTGAAACAACTTTATAGTTTTTCTCATGCCTCAATCTGAATTTTGAGTGAAAAGTTACAACATTTATAAGTTGCAATTTCCACTCTTTTACTGCTACAGAAATATCTTTATTGATTTATGGAAACTTTTAATGCCCAATTAAAAATTACAGGTTGAAAAATATCTTATAATCCTAAATAGATTTCCAGTGACTATTTTTTTTCTCAAATCTGAGCTCTGAGCTAAAAGTTATGGTCCAGAGACATTTAGGTTGGTTTACCCAATTTATCCTTGTATGCTACAGGTGTCTTATTTCTCTCCCAATACATTTCATATACTTAGATCCTAAATCTAGATCTATTGGTGTATTTTATGATTCACAATATTTCCATAGACTGCTCATAATCCCCAAACGAAATTCTGAGCATGGATTTATGCCCTTTGGAAGTAAACTGGTTCCAAAATTTTACCCTTACTATTTTGGTTGTAACTTTCTCATACAATCTTTGTTTTGCAAAAGGTTTAGCTCAATGGAAAGATCTCCTTGAGATATTTTATTTTATATGTAGAAACATAGTGTACCTTTCTACATAATGATATCTTGGGTTTGGGTTGGCTAAAAACGTCGTTTAGGGCCTCAAAATCACCCCGCAAGTTACTGACCTTAAAAAATGTGAAAAAAAATTGGAAATTTCATATAAAATTGATTGTTTTACTACTATAACAACCTTTTAAATATGATTCATTGATCTGACTCTATCAACCATCGAATTTATCCTTTGGGAATGCACAACACTTTTCCCAACCTACTGACTTGACCGTCGACCATTGGCTCAATCCCTTAACAATTGATTCACAACACAATGCTAAATCAGCCAACTTGACCATCAATCGTCGGTGATTTTCATTGGTAAATGAACTTCTCATCAATTCCAATGATGCTTGGTCATTGTCCCATCAGTCTTTGTTCATCCTCGCTAATTGACGAAACACTTCTCTAGTTCGACCAACCCGACCATCGATCATCTGCCACCTATGGGATGACATGGAATTTTTTTATGTGGCATGACATGTGGATGTTGACACAGAATTATACATCATCTTGAGGTGTCAAATTGGTTGGTGTGGCACGCCATGTGGATGATGATGTGAAATGACATGTCATCACCATATTTCCTTCATCGACCATCGACTATTTCTCTTGGATGGCATGAACATCTCATCGAATCGACTGATGCTCGACCATCATCCCATCATCCCATCGTCCCATCGACAAAAACAGACACCTTGCTAATTCGGGTGATGCCTGACCATCAGTGATCCGGATTATTTTTGGCACGAAATGAGAGCGTACATATAATAAAGAAATGTAGAGAGATATATCATATATCCAATAATATAATAGAGATATATTAGAGATATAACCATAAACAAAGAGATATAGTAATACATAATTTCTATTAATGAGCGAAATGTACAAAACTGTAGAAATACAGAGTGAAAGACTCGCTAGAATGGTGGAAGCTTATCTCTAATAAGAGATGTGACGGCTATGCTCATTAGCAAGAAGATGATTGTTACAATGAGGCTCCAAAGGCATTTTTAACATAAAGAAAATCCAAAACCCTAACCCTGGAAGATGAAAAGCCAATAGTTTTGTGGACCCTATTTTGGGTAGTTTGGTGTATCAACTTCCCAAGGGAGTAACTTTGGCATGAATTTTTTTTTTTGGGAGAACGATAGCTCTTTGGAAAGGTATCGATAAAGAGATTCATTTTGGGGGCTCAATAAAATCCATTGGGAATCATTGAGGTGCCCTATCATGAAAAAATGTCGTTTAGGACCTCAAAATGGCCCCAGAAGTTTAGGACCCGAAAAACTACTAAAAATAGTAAATCGCCAACAAAGTGTTTTTCGCTAGTTGGAATAGGTGGGTGGCCATCGATATCAACCCAGATCAATCAAATCATTAGCCATCATTTATTTCCATTGGCAAATGAAAACACTTCGTCGAATCTAACCGACAACCAACCATCGACCCATTGACCATCAACGATTTTCCTTAGCCAACTTCAACACTTAGAATTTTTTTTATCAAATTCCATGTGAATCTAAGTCATTGATCTTCAAGACAAGATGATATTGACCATCAATCACCTACCTCTCCCAAATGACCGAAACTAATATAGACCGTCAATCTACTTCAACTTCCCAACCACCAAAATTGAATCTTGGCCATTGACTTGATCAACCTTCAAAACGGTCGAAACATTATGAATTTTTAAATTTATCAAAGGAACCTCGGTCGTCGATTCCTAAACTTATGCCCAGCGCTATAGGAGACCATTAAAATGTGAATTTCTACCTTTCCACATCGAATTCCTCTAAGCAAATTGCAGGTTTACTTCATTAAATTTCTTAAATAGATATGAGTCACTCAAACATGAATTTTACTCATGAATCTGGGGATTTTTCTCTGATTGTTCTTTGTTTTTCCCCAAATTCGTCACAGTCAAATGTGCAACAACTAATTTTCCCAATTCACATATGTATTAGCCCGTAAAATCCTAGTGTTTGAACCAGATGCTCCAATACTATAATGTAACTTTCCCCATCCCAACTGAGGGACATTACGGTGTTGAATACTCATAAAAAATGAAATTTTAACAGCTAATTCAATTTCTTGTAGATTATAACTACGATTTACATACATATTTAACTATTGAATGTTATTGTTATTTAGATGCATCTACAACATTCTTAAACAACATGAAATGCAACTATTAAGCTCAATTTCAGCAGCATATAAATCAGTTTGATACATAGAATCAACGCACAACAATTACACGCATAAAATAACACAACAACAAGATAAAACACATATCTTTCATAAGTAGTTGAGAAACCAGCTGCTTGGGACGAACGTTCCATCCAACCATATACTGCTTGATTGTTTCAAATATCAACAATCATTCACCCCCGATCTAAGGCTAGTAATCCACAAAAGAGGGTGGTCTCTCACAGTCCACTTACAGCTCATAAAGCTCACAACCCGTCGGTATTCTCCTACAACTATCACAATTTTCCATCGGTTCTCTTCCTCTTGACCTTCCTATGGAGTTACTTCACACACACCTAGCATTTATTTTTCCTAAGGTTTTTCCTTTTTTTATTATTCATTATTAGTCATTATCCAGTCTCATATATTTTAGGAAGAATATTTCTCTAGGGAGAATATTCTCTTCAGTTTTCACTTCAGTTTGACTAGTTGAGTGGAGTCTAGATGTTGCATTGGTTTTATCACCATGAAACATTGGGATCATCACCAGCTAATGTGCATTAGCCTTGGTATCATCACCATACTGGAATATTACCCATGATTCCCTGATCTCCTCCTCACTTCACTATGTTTCAGTCATTTAACTGAAGACTGGTAGACTAGTTAACTTAGTTAGGTGGCAGTTCACTCCAGTAACTGCCTGAGAGACTAGACTAGGTGGAAGTTTACTCCTGTAACTGTTGGCATGTGTCTAGATCACTCTATATCACCACTATGGTGCATTTTCTTCTCCTCCAGTGTGCATTGGTTGATTTATACAGAGTATATCATGCGTAAAATATTCATTATTCATTATGGTTAATGAGAATTCTTCCATTCTTTCTCTATTGCTTCTTCTTTCTCAATTACTCTCTGAACATGTGTGTGGTATTTTATACCTAGATTTATTATGTGCAGGTTCAACACATTTACTTGGTATCAAAGCCGATGGACTGCTAAGAAAAATCTACACCAAAGTTTTGGAGGTACCAAAGATTGAAGACAGTGGAAAAATGGAATTGCCAAAAGAATTCATTCTTACACCTTACAATTACTTTGCATGGAAGGATAAAATAATCATACATATACAAACCACAAGATTGTACATGTTAACCTTGAATACAGACACAGAATTGACATCAGCGATAGAAAAATCCAAGTATCTAAATCGAATGAATGAAGCATTCAGAACAATTTGCAGTCTCATCTCTCTCGATCTCCTTTTTCACAAATCTTCCTGTAAAACCCCCAATGAAGCCTGGACCACCTTGGAAGGTCTCTTTAGAAAACAGGATGAGATAAGGGGACACATTCTTGAGGTGTAATTTCTCACATTGGATCCAAAAATATTCGACAATCTCCAAGATTTCTTTACAAAATTCAAGGATTTACTGTCGCAACTCAAAGCTTGAGGGGTTGATAAATATAAGGAGGAGAAACAAATGGTTCTCACTATTCTCTCCAAACTTGGTCTTGAATTATCTGTGTTCATATCCACATTCCATTTAGTTAAATTCACCTCTGGAGCCACTTGGAATATGCCTTCTCTTGAGGAATTTATCGAATCCCTGACACAAGAGAAAACCAAGCTTATCAACATGGGAAAAATCAAAGGCCCAAAGTCACATGCACTTTCTATGAAAGATGGAATTCATCAATATCATAAATCTAAAGATAAATAAAAAATGAAATCTCATGCAAATCCGAAGAAGGAAGGGTACTCAAAACCCATCACCGATGCCTCCGGATCCAAAGGTGGAAAGGGAAGAAAAGGGGAGAAATGTATGTACTTCCATAAAGGATTCCATCCAGAATATGCATGCATGAAGAAACAAACAGATCTAATGACTCAAATATTTCATCAAAACAACCTTAGAGATTGCATCCCCGAGGGTGCCAAGAAAAACAAGCTAGAAGATCAGAATCCCAAGAAAGGCAATTCTAGCCATGCCTTGATTTCCATCAAATCCTCTCCCGATGCTTACATCATAGATTCAGGAGCATCACATCAAATGGATTCAACAAAATAAGTCTATTCTTCATTGGATGCATGCAAAGGTCCTCCTAATCTCATGGGGGACAACTCTCCAGTCGAGGTCACTGGAAAAGGAAGGATTGAACTCACCAACGAAAGCTTCGAGAATGTGTTGCACATTCCCAAACTTTTCGTCAATATTCTCTCTGTGTATCAGATGACGAATTCTGGCACCGGAAAAAAAGTCATATTCACACCAAATGCAGTGGAAATTTGTGACGTGAAAACCAATTCTAGGGTTACTACTGGTGATGTAAATCATCAATCTAGATTGTATACATTTTCTGAATTTATTGAACCAGATTTTACTTTACTTCTTACCCATGTTGATGAAAGTAGTAGGATATGGCGTGAAAGGTTCGAGAATTTGAATTTTAGATATATGCAACAATTTAGCAAGAAAAGATTCTTTTATTGTCTACTAGACATCCATTTCTCCAAAGGAATTTGTGAGGGATGTGTTCTTGGAAAACACCCTCAAGACAAATTCGACAAAGGAAAGACTCGGAGAGATTATGCTCCTTTAGATATGATCCATAGTGACCTCATGGGTCCTTTTTTGCATCAATCAATCAGAAAAGAGAGATTTGTTCTCATTTTTGTTGATTATTTCTCACATTTCACATGGATTTACTTTCTCAGGAAAAAATATGAGGTGTTTCAACACCTCAAAGATTTCAAAGCCCTGGTTGAGACTCAGTCCAAAAAGAAAATCAAATTCCTCAAAACTGATAATGGGGGAGAGTATGTCAATCATGAGATCCATAATATTTTTCATGAGGCAGGGATTCAATTGCAGCACACAATTCCCTATACTCTGCAACAAAACGAAGTTGCTAAGCGGAAAAACAGATCTCTAAAAGAGATGCCATCTTGCATGCTACATGCAAAGTAACTACCATAGAGATTATGGGTCGAAGAACTTAATTGTGAAACCTACATCCAAAACATGTCTCCCCATAGATCTGTCAAGGATAATACCCCCTACGAGGCTTGGATCGGCCTCAAACTGGAAGTGACCCACTTTCATATTTTTGGTTCACGTGCATGGGCCCGAATTCCCTCTGAAAAGAGGAAGACACTTGATCCAGAGATAATAGAGTGTATGTTTGTTGGATACCCTGATGGTGTGAAGGGATACAAACTTATTGATCTTTCCTCATACCAACTCATCATTGAGCGAAGTCTCCAATTCGAGGAAAGTGTATTGCATGTACTTTAACAGTCGCATGCAGACACTTTCATTCTTCCACCTGTCCAAGATGATGAGAATTCACATGTCGACTCTTCTTCAGATGAGAGTTATGATTCAGAGGACTCAGATGATCTAGATACAGAGTCAGTACAGGCAGATATAGATTCAGAGCATCGAGATGCAAATGCGGAGCTAGAGCAGAGGCCCAAGTAGGCACAGACTAGTCTTTAGGATGCAGGGGATCTTGTTGGTGATCCAACCGATACTAGGAGGAATCAATTTGATTTTGAGGAGCCTCCTATTGCACTCATTTCCACTGAACCATTTCCATCCATACATCTTTTCTTGGTTCTGTCTTTAGATCCACAGTCATATGGTCAAGTTGTTGGAAATCCCTTTCGAGAATACACCATGCAGGATGAGTACAACTCCCTCCTCGAGAACCAGACTTGGGATTTGGTTCCCCTTCCTTCTGGAAAGAAACTTGTGAGATGAATATGGGTCTATAGGACCAAGAGTGCAGTGGATGGACATATTAGAAGATACAAATCCAAGCTTGTTTCCAAAGGCTTTTAGCAGGTGCATGGCATTGACTATGATGAGACCTTCGTTCCAGTAACGAAGATGGATTCCATACGATTGGCACTTTCCATTGCGATGACAAAGGGATGGGAGTTCAATCATATGGACATGAAGAATGCATTTCTTCATAGTGATATCTCTAAGTAGATATATATGGAGTAGCCCCAGGGATTTATGCACAATTCCTCTTTGGTATTTCGACTGAAGAAATATCTTTATGGCCTCAAGCAGGATCTGAGGGAATGGTATGCTAAGATGGACTCCTACTTGCTGTCATGGAAATTTGTACATTGTAAATCAGACCCGAATGTCTACATGCTTAGGATGGTTGATTCACTTCTACTCTTAGTTTTGTATGTTGATGATTTGTTGATCACTGGTTGCTCGAATTCAACGATTGATGCAGTCAAGAGGATTATACATGATAGGTTTTTGATGACGGACATGGTCTGCTACACTTATTCCTTAGACTCGAGATCAACAAAGATGCATGAGGCATCAAACTGTCTCAAGGCAAGTATGCACGATATCTCCTTGAGAGATTTTACATGATAGACTGCAAGTCTGCTCCAACTCCTTTCCTATCAGGAGTCAAACTTGAGGATGGCAGGGACACTCCACTGGTTGACATCACATTGTACAGATAGCTAGTGGGGATCTTCTTGTATCTTACACAGTCCATACCATGCCTCTCCTATGTAGTTGGTGCAATTTCTAGATTCATGTAGGAGTCGAATGAGCTACATTGGAAGGCTGAAAAGTGTATCCTTCGATACATACAGGGAACCATCACCTTTAGGATTCATTATGCAGCAGAATCTACATTATATCTCATCGGGTTCACTGATTCTAACTGAGCTAGCGATAACACTGATATCAAGTCCACATCTGGTTACTCACTGAGTCTTGGTTTCAGGCCTATCTGTTGGTTGAGCAAGAATCAAGCTACCATTTCTCTATCTTCAATAGAGGAAAAGTATAGAGGGGTAGTTAACATAACCATTTAGGCTATGTGGCTACAACATTTTCTCACTGAGTTGGGCATTCAGTTTCATCGGTCGATCGTCATTTGGTGTAACAACCAGAGAACTCTAAATTTCTGCAGAGATCCATTTCATAGGCAGTGAACGAAGCACATTGAGATCCACATGTACTACATCCGAGACTTAGTACACGAAGGGATCATCGACCTACATTTTTGTCCTTCAGCAGAATAGACAACATACACCTTCACCAAGACCTTCACTGAGCATAAGTTCCATTCTCTGTGAAGTCGTCTTGGAGTGAAGGACATAGTTTTCTAGCAACTGTAGTTCTTCCTTTTACATACATTGTAGCTTGAGGGGGGATTTTTTCCCATGAGGTTTCCCCTCTTTCCTCACTTTATTTCAATGTATCTTTTGTATTTGGGTACCTAACATGGCCTCGTTTCCGAGACCCATTCTTTATTTTCACCATAGTGATGTTCAGGGGGGGTGTTGGAGCTACTTCACACACACCTAAGATTTATTTTTACTAAGGTTTTCCTTGTTTATTAGTCATTATTAGTCATTATCCAGTCTTGTATATTTTAGGAACAATATTCCTCTAGGGAGAATATTCTCTTCAGTTTTCACTTCAGTTTGACTAGTTGAGTGGAGTCTAGATGTTGCATTGGTTTTATCACCATGCAACATTGGGATCATCACCAAATAATGCACATTATCCTTGGTATCATCACCAGACTAGCACATTACCCATGATTCCATGATATCCTCCTCACTTCACTTTGTTTCAGTTAGTTAACTGAAGACTGGTAAACTAGTTAACTGAGCTAGGTGGCATTTCACTCCCGTAACTGCCTAAGAGACTAGACTAGGTGGCAGTTTACTCCCGTAACTGTTAGTGTGTGTCCAGATCACTCTATACCACCACTATGGTGCATTTTATTCTCCTCCAGTGCGCATTGGTTGAGTTATAAAGAGTATATCATGTGTAAATTATTCATTATTCATTATGGTTAATGAGAATTCTTCCATTCTTTCTCTCTTTCTTCTTCTTTCTTAATTTATCTCTGCAAATGTGTGTGGTATTTTCTAGCTAGATATATTTTTTGTAGGTTCAATGCATTTACACCTCCCAACCCAAGGATTGTATCCCTTCATTAATATCATCCCCTCAGGCATCCCATTCATTTATTAGGGTCTTTTTGGCACATGTAACCATGAATCTCTCATCTTCGAAACTCCAGGGAATGCACTGCTAGGAAAATTACCAGTAAACCATAAGAAATACTTGTTATTACAATGAAACTCGCATAATATTTCACTCTTTAGGCATGCCAACATGGATCTTTAGTTTCCATCTCCAAATATGCTCCATATACAGTCCAACATGCTCTAGAATTCACCCTCCATGGTTGCACCAACTCCAAGATCTCTTTCTTGCTCTCTACCTTTTGCTCATGCAAAAAGACTGAATATGTAAAATTGTTGTAGCTACCCATACAAATTTTCTCTCCTTTGGTTTTCTTGTTTGACTCACACACTTCCCCCAGCTAATTGTACTCATCCCCTATGCTCCCAATAACTATGGGATGTGACTTTTCACACCCACCCTCTTACATGCATTCAATGATTGGCTTTGGGAACACTCAATCAGAAACTAGATTTCAATACATAGTCATAATAAAATTTAGGAATGTGGGTGAATAATTAGACATGGGTAATTCCCCCTTGGACCCCTCATGACCATTCTCTTAGACCCTCCCCTCTCTTGTGGATCAATTCGGCCCCCATATCTGTCGATGTCCCCTTAGTAGTTGGCATCACATTTTATTATTAAAACATAGAAATACAAATTGCATATTCATCGTTTGGTTCTAGCCACATATTATATCTACATTAAGCATTAATTAAACTGGGGATTATAGTGGGGATGTTACACTATTTATTGTAATTATGTAGATAGAGTTGGAGGTTGGAAATTCTAGAGACTAGTTAAGTACACTATTGTAAAAGCCATTATTTTTTAATTTGAAGACATGCAGTGGCAATAAGTGTATTTATGGTATTTCAATTGTTTGGTACTACTATTCAAGCAACTAAAATTTAAATATTTTTTTCCATTTTATCTTTCTTTCATATTTATCTATGGAATGAATGTTTATTATCTCTATTTCTACACTATTGTTAGAATATTTCAGAAATTGATATATTTATTCCATTCTTGATTGTATTTAACAATATTGATAATTAATTAAATATGAGCATAAAGAAATCAAATATTCAAATAACTATTTATTTGAATAATCTAATTTCTAATGATTGTTTTAATCACTGGTTTCTTTTAGAACTAATCCTGAATTTTAAACAATTTATTATTCCTCTAATATTTAATCATGATTTTATGCTCCCCAGATAGTTTAGATTTAGTTAGAAACATAGTTAGATTGCATTTAAAGTTAGTTTCATTTTATCATTTCTTAGAAATAGATACTTGATCACAATTGGATCAACCTTTTGGTTGATTTAAAAATCTCCTTTAGTGGCAACTAGGCCCACATTCCAGTGAGGATTTCCATCCCAAACAAGTATAGGCCTAATTGGGGCCTTGATCGAGAAATTTCTCCACATTGGCTACCAATAATTTTTTCAGGCATCAACACCTTCCTTGAATTTGAAGGAATTACAGATAAAATATCTCTACCACTTCTAGAAAAAATAATAGTTTCAATGTCAACCTCTATCATCCTTGTCATAGTCATATCCATTATTCCATTGTTCTAGAATGCACATTCTTATCCTCAAGAAAATGCCTCGCAGTTCTGAAACAATGAATAAATTATAACATTTTTTTATTCATTGACAAAGGAAAACACATGCTTAGGAACACACAGATTATTAATACATGCATTATCATAGAATATGTATGTGTTCCTTTAAATCCTACCAAATAGAGTACTTGGTGGATCTACATGGTAGTTCAAAGGGCCTGAGGCATGCACTTTTAAGAAAACATGCATGTTCTTTTGTGAGCGCATTCCAACCACCCTACCCACATTTTTTCTTTTTGGTCCATCAACTTTGTCTGAGAGCCCTTAACAAAAATTGATACTTGATTTTATTCTTTCGAAAGGAGATCAATTACAACGTTCTATGATTTTGGAAAAATTTCTCCAATCATGGATGAACCAATATAAGGTCATGTGAAAGGAGAAATTCATCCAAATATAAGGTCACAATGTTTCATCCTTTGGGGTGTCGTGCCGCTTCATGGACCGGTGCACCCAAATGAATCGACGTTCCCATGAACCCATGCACTCATTGAACCTTTGTGTCCTTTCGGACTAGCATGCCCCAAAATTGGGTGCGCTCCTCATGTCAATGCACCCCAACCTCATTGGTGTGCCCTTACCATTTTTCTTTCCTCGAGCTGATAAAAAATACTCTTCATGGGTGTGACAAAGGGATCATCCAACCTCTCCAACATTCCCATACTACTAAGGGAAAGTAGGTCCACTCCTTGGGTGTGCGCCCATGTCACCCTGTCCTTTCCCAAACACAGCCCAAGTCTCCATCATCCATCGCAAGGAAAGTGAGGTGTGTTCCCCCTTTGTGCCACACATTACCATCATCTTCCCAAGGTGCTCCTACCCATGCCTATATGACTTCATTCACCCAATCGATCGCATGCCTCTTGTGTTCTCTTTCCTAACACATCGCCAAGTCTTCCTAAGGAGTGTGTGCACTCAATGGATGTTTTGGAGGGATTTACATCCTCCCCCACTCCAATTTATTTCTATCTTCGACAACATTCGTCGATATCCATGGTGCCTCTACCCTATCTCTAGATCTCATCACTACTAAACAAGTGTTATCTCCCATGTTTCTCGGCAAGGAAGACTCCCCTTAGGAAGTTTCAAGATTATGTGAAGTGTCATGTATCACTCACTTATTACTACATTCATGCCTCGGTCTATATTCTCATTCTTATGTGTATTGGATCCCCTTGTGACTTCATATGATTAGGTATCTAGTCCAATTGTCATGCTTTCACCTCAAGAACTCACATCTTCACATTCAAACACCCTTTTCTCTTCACAAACTTTCCACATGCACAACTCTTTTTCTTATCCAATATGACAATTCACCCATCATGCATTCCCAATAGACCTCACCAAGGAACCTCCTCAAGGAACCCCAAAGGCCTCATTATCCCCCATCGAGGTAGTGAACCAATGTATTGTTGTCTAGTTTGAAGGTGAATGAGGATGGTTGGTTGGGCCATCTCCCTCATATCCAATCTATCTCAATGCAATCAACAAAGATTCATCATACTTATTCATTATATACATAAGTAGTGATACACTTGAATTGACTCTACCTTCGCGCTCCTCAAAAAGTCGTTCTAACTTAGGGTCATACGACCATTCACTATGTTTGAGTTCACTAGAGGAGGAATCAACCTCTTCCTTGGTTCTCCTCCACCAAGGTTGTTGTGTCTCCCTCACATCCTCTTGGTCCATAGATGGTCTCTTATCATGTTCAATGAACTTCTCCTATGTACTCAACTCTGTGACTTCCTCCCATATTTGTTGTGATCCTTCATACTTCAAACAAAAATCTGCCAAGCCATCCACTGCCCTATCCATATTTCCAACTATGTCTTAAACATTGGAAAGCCTCTTCTCCATTGACACAAGTCTCCTTTTGTTTCTTGTATTGGTTTGTCCAACCATCATCCCACATCATCCAAGTTTTCCCCCACAAGGATGTCCACAAAACAAAACCACAAGGATGAAATCCACATACCCCCTTCCTTCCTCCTCATGGTAGGAATCAAACATGGAGTCTATCCTGAGAAAATGGCCAAATTGTCCATGTGAGCAATAGGTGTTTTCTTTTTCTTCCTCATGAACTCATGTCCCAACACAACTTTGTGGTCTCTTGGAACTCCTACACAACTTCATTAAACCCATGCCTCATATTTTCGATCTCAGTCTCCATCTGTTCAACCATCCCACCATGTTGATACATTGCATCCATCATATGCTAAACAATCCCCTCCAAGATAACAAGTTGATCCTTCATTCTACTTGTCTTGGGATCCTTCTCGATGTCAATGCTAGTTGCATGTGACCCATCCATGGATGGCCCTCCAAATATATTCACTCTAATTACAAGAGGTTCGTCCAAGGCACCCAATAATTCACCTCAATACTTCTCCAAAACTCTGCAATCAACTATGTAATGAACTTTGCGATCAATCCTGCGATCTGATTTGTGATGTCTTAAAATCATTTTCCTTTCCCAAGTGCTTAGTTCACTCCACAAACTTTGCACCTGGTCTTCTCAAGGTGTGTAAATAGGTGTTAGGGATCTAACCTCCCTAACCCCTCACATAGATAGAAGAATGTATTTTCCATGTAATAAAGGATGACATTAGTTAATAAATCCAATTTAATATATATGAACAAGTCAATGTAAGAAGACCTAATATAAGCTTCTTCTTTTAGAAAGATCTTCCTCTAAGATCTTCCTCTAGAATGTTCTTTAGAAGATATAAGTAGTATAAATAAGAGTAGGAGGCATGAGAAAGTTTTTTCTTGAGAATTATTGTAATAGATCTTTGTTCTGCTGGAGGTTTCCCCTCGAAGAGGTAAGTGAACATTGCTTTCTTTGAATAAAGGTATTATTCCTGGTATTTCTCTTCTCAATATTTTGTTGTTCCATTGATATATATCTAATATTCATGTTTCTACATATTATATTACATCTGGTACCTTACAAGTGGTAACAAAGCACTTTCCATAGTAGCAATTTTGGGTACTTTCGACATCTTTAAATCACAAAGATATGTTGTTTAGTGGGTAAAACTGTTGTGGGAGAGACTACATGCAGGAAATACAGACGGTTTCACGGGGTTTCCTAGAAATCAATGTTTCTCCCTTGTTGGTGATTCGTTAGGATTTTTTGAAATGACTATGGTTGAGTTTTATTCGCATGCATTAATTGATCATTGGGAAACTTAACGAAAGAGCGAGAAAAGAAAATGCATTATACAGCCATTAACATATTTCAGATCTGAAAAACAATGAAAATCAGCAAACCATAATGCACAAGTTTGATAACGGAGTTTGACAACTTTGCCTACGTCTCCGGGCCTTTTCTCTGTGAGGGAGGCTTCTTGATTTATTTTCAAAAGCTTATTAGTACATATTTACAATGCCGATTGGCTTCTAGACTGATCTGGTCTTGTTCGCCATGATCTCTAGAATCTCGCACAACTTACGGCACCTGAAATGGATGTCCCGAGCTCTCAGAAATCGTCCGACAGCATCTCTACCTCAACAGCTCCTCTGCCTCAATCTGGCTTAGACCTGGCTTTGCCTCAGCATCTCTGCTCTCCAAAACCATCCAAAAGCTCTCCAAAGCTTACAAAAGCTGACCAAATGGCCTCAACATGGCCTTGGTTAAATAGTTGGGAAAGTTGGTTGCAATCTCCAACTTCCTCCATGAGTTTAGGCCCTAAAAAAGCCCAATAACCCTAAAAAAAAAGATTAATTACATTAAAAATTAGTTGAAAGTGGTTGAAAAACCCACTTCATAACTATAATATAGTTAATTTTGGACTTAGCCCCTTTGCCTGGGCGCGCGCCCCCTTTAAAAGGTCATATGAGCACCATAGGGCCAAGTGCTAGCCCTACGGGCTAAGCGCTGGCCCCCTCTACACGCTCTAGCCCTCGGTTATATTAACGCTGCCATGCCCGTGGCTTAACCAACTTATAACCGCCCTGCGCGCACCATATGGACTACAGTCCGGTCACATGGTATGTATTAAACCGTGGCATAAACATATACAACCGCCAAGTTTTAAACTGTAACCATAACCGTTGATAACCGCCGAGGTCATAACCATTGGCTAACCTCCGCCGCGCTCCAGGTTCTGGGGTCATGGTCGTGTGTGTCGAGGGCTGGGGCTTGAGCCCTAGCCCTTTTCCCCTGCATCCTACCATTGCAACGAAAACAAAAGAATTTTCCCCCGCATATATAACAAGTAACACATGCGTGGTCTATTGGTAATTCGGAATTGGCGGAGACTTTGGTATAGTGGGAGGTCCGGGGTTCAAATCCCCCGGGCCCAAAATATTTTTGATATAGCTGTCATTGGAAAAACACAGGGTGCCATGTGGCAGCCCGTGATTGGGCCACGTGGCATCTCACCATTCGCCCAAAGCATGACACGTGTCAACCATTGATTCGACGAAGACAACCAACCGAAACATGCCACTTGTCAACCGCTCATTGGCCCACGTCACTGCCATGCGTCACTGCCACGTCACTTTCCGTACGATGCTGACGTCATCCGCCATGTACGCTGCTGACGTCATCCCATGCCACGTGTCACCCTTCCAGTGGTGACATGTGTCACCTCGGGATTGGTCCAACCGTACGTCTAAAACACCAAATCTGCCTGACACGTGTCACACTCTGGTGCTGCCATGTGTCACCTGTACGGCCACGCCACGTGCCATCGTACGGACGTGCCACATCACTGTACGAACATGACACGTGTCACTGTACGGACTACCCAGTCAGCATCTTTTTTTTCCTGTTTGACTTTTCGGACAGAATGCGATATCTTCTCCATACGGACTCCGTTTGACATAAAAATTATACCACCGAAATCAGGAAGACGAGACGGACGCAATGGTGTTGGTTTCGTTGAATTCCGAGCAATTTCATTTTTGAGAATTTTTCATGCCCTGACAGCCTTCTGAATCCGATTTCAGATCACGCCTCCCAACAATAAGACCTTTTGGTCCCCAAAAGGTTACTGACCACTCGACAAGCTCGGGATAGGCCACCCGGCTTGCTCTTTGTCTCTGAAAGATGATTACATCAAGGGAAGCAAAACACAATGAAGCTGAGACATCCACTTCTGGCAGAACCAAGTGACTGCTTTCTTTCCTTCGCGGTGTTCGTCTTGCTTCGTTGGTAATCCTTCCTCCTTCGTGGGTGCATGCAAAATCCTTTTGCCCTTCTTTGGACGAAGCTCGGGATTAAGCTTCCAACAGCTAGCCTCTTGATGTCCACTCTTGCTGCAAAACGTACAACGAGTTTTCGGCATCCAGACCTGCTTAACCTTCTCCTTCTTCCGTTGTGGACTTGAGCCTTTACGTCATGTTTCCTTCTTGGACGACATAGGTTTCCTGTACAAAGTTTGTCTCTTCCAACACTTGGCAACACAATGCTTAGGTGAATGACAGTAAGTACATGGAATAAGTTTCCACAAGTTCCAGTTTACTTGATTATGCTTGTTATAATCAAAAGGAGAATTAGTAAAAACATGACCATTATACCTTCCATGCTGATCTTCACTTTTCTTTGGAGACGACTTGCATTCACTACCATAGTCCTGAAGTGGTGCGCCATTTCCTTTTG